>JAECUM010060802.1:0-11490 GCA_016617855.1 Megalonaias nervosa
CTCTAGAAATAGCAGATTCTAGTACGAAGTTCCCTTTGTAAATATTTAACCAGTTTTAGTTGATCCTCGTGTTGCACCTTCAGATCTGTAGTGCAATCTCGTATCTTGTGGATCGGTGTCTCGTCTTTCGCTTCGGTCAGTGTTCTCCTTTCTACATGTACGCTTTTATCAGCGTATACAGTTTTGACGAGGGTAAATGAAAGTGTGCCTGGTACCCTTGAACTGTCGTAATGAGCTGACCAAGGATATCTTATACTGTGATACTGTCGTGTTCCTGTACCACCGCTTCTTTTCGCGCTGTGTCAGTTGGTTCCAACGCAACGAGTGGCTCAATATATGACAGCCTGCTTGTTTGTGTCGGAACCATCTCTTGTACTGAGAGCAGTTTTATACCGTCTTATTGATCACCACTGGTATTCATTTGCTAAGCTTTTTATATATGCCTACAAAGCACCTAATTTTGAATGTGAGTACTTGCTACGGAATGGTTATTTTCCTCCTGTCTCATACTCGACAGGGATACTAGAGATTTGGAAAGACAATATGCCGTTTTTAAGAAAACAATCTGAATAAGAGGACCTTTTTCTTATGCCAGTAGCTTCAAAGATGACTTCAACCTTTTTATCATTAATTTCGACTTCAGCTGCTGCTAGGCTATCGACCTTCCAAATCTCTTTATCTGTTTACAATAGCCAGATGGCAGCTTGATGCATGTAGTATGGACTATTTCATCTTGTATGTCAGCGTCGCTTCTACAAAATTCTTCCATTTCAATATCAGAGCGTACTTGAACAGTCATAGAATTCAAGCGGTAACTGATCAGATCTGTATTAAATAAATGACTTCCGAATTTTAATGTTGTGCATGTCGCAATATAGATACAAAAAGACCCATTTCGTTCTCTCCCCGTGACTGTGGCACCGTTGTTGTGTCTAAAAACCCTAGCACCATTGACCAATCCTTAACAACAACCATAGCATTGCTCCTGACACCGCTAGGTATGGCATTCACAATTGTTTTGATAGGCGACTCAACAGCGCAGGACGCCAACCGTACAGTTGAATAAATCCTGGGCAACGTCATCGTCAAAGGATCAATGCAAAGCTGGCAAGAAACAAATAGACCGCGTATTGACGATGCCGATGTTTTGGATCTCTGGCGGACGGAGAAGTAGCGGACTAACGTTGTCTGTCAGGGTATTGAAAACGCTAACACTAGCGCATTACATATTGGCTCTAATAAAGCCGTCGCTGCTACACAACCCGATACGTCTATCGTTGCTACGTTGGGAATTTCGAGCTGCTAAATGACCACATACATACTACCAATTAGGCCTTTCAGACCACACCAGCCTCGAGCTGACGTTAAATGACTACTGTAAGGTATTCCAGAGTATTAATAAGTAATCAACCTGTACCATCCGCGGTATGTCTCTGGAGTATAACGTTGTGACCCAGGCAGAACTCCCACGCATAATCAGGTACCAGTACATGGGAAAAGTAAACTAGACTGTTGCGTCATTAGAGAAAAGTGGAGAATAAAGACCAGCCTATACGTGAAATATAAACCCGAACACACCGGCAAAAACAATGACGGCGACAGTCTGCACCTCGAGGATGTGACAAAAGAGTGCTGCGTTTAAGAGTGATTTGGAAAATTTCTACAACACACTTATTACCAACCTGTCGGTGAAGATCGACGGCATCCCAAACCTGATTTTAGTCCATGGGTAGTCGAGATACCAACAATTTGGAGAGGCCTTAAAATTAACAGCAAAGGAGTCTACCAAGGAAACAGTTTCCGACTATTGATGTTGGTGCCTTTTACCGAGGTTTGTTTGCCCTTGTCCTCAAGATAACCTCAGCTGAACACTACACGCTTCACGGGTCAGGAAGGTGCACCGAACTCAAGCGTGGCGCTGCAAGTTAAAACGATGGTCTAGGCGGCAGGTGTGTTAAATATGTGCTACACATCATCGTGGACTCATACCAAACATACAGAATGGCCAAATTGTATCGGTCATCTGGCAAGCACAAGTGCGACGCTGAACTTAGATGCACTGCAACCTTTGATAAATTACAGGCACACTACAGCATTATCGTTTGTTGTCTAGGATGCGAAAAGAGCCCGTTTGCCTGCGCGCTGATAGAATCGGCATTAAGGGACTTTTTAACTTCATCAGCATCATCTACCCTTGTTTTTCTGGCGTCTCGGACAAGGTGATGGCCTTTAGTAAGTTCGCCTATGTTGGCATCAACGGTCAGGTCATATCCCAAAAGTTGCCAGTGACATTTGCGAGCAGACCGTGTAAATTGCCCTTTTGATTTGCAAAGGCAATGACTCATTTACGAGCATGCTAAGAGTATGAAAAAAAAAATACAATTAAAGCCGAGCGTCTAGCAGAGGGCTATATGTTTCTAAGAAAGGAGATTTGGTAAGCTGCTTTTGCTTACAGACCAACCAGTGTCCTACCAGTTTGTTTAGCGACACCCACCCACTCCTCGCCCTGAGTTAGGGTAATGCGATGGCCCCATATTTTACTTGGGACTATAACCTAATTAAGTCTATAATCGTCTTAGAGTCAAACACGCAGACAACAATGGTCTGAGTTTCATAAGAACAATGGCGGTTGCTGTAAGTGACACGAGGCTTGAGATACTTTATAAGTGGACAACTCAAAAGCAAAAAACGGACAAGCACAGAAACATGATCGCCCGTCTGAGTTGGTGGCTTCTGAAGCAGCGATATAATGGCTGACATCTTATCTTGCGAACTTTAAGGCGAACATTTTCGAAGAGGTAACAAACACCAATGATATACAGGAAGCTAAACTGAAGGACACGACTGCTTCGCAAGAGTCGTCTCTGCTTGGACTGTATACATCAGTTGTAAACCACTTTCTGCCTAAATATAACCGCGAATGTTTAGCAAGTGATTTAAAGCATAATACAATCATCTAAACCTCTTTGTTGACCACCAATAGCCATCTTTGCTTTTCGTACAGTATGGTACTTGCAGCCGCTGTAGCTTTTATGATTAATTATAGACATGTCAAGTTTGCAAAGAAGCAAATACAAGACATTTCAGGCACAAATGACATTGTATATGATAGCACAACCGACAACTAGTGTGTCTAAAGAATCAAAGATGAATACGTCAGCAGAACAATCTCAAGAAGTGACAAAGATTCCCATGGTCAAACATCCAGGTAATGTTGCTACTGGTAAAAGACTTGCCGACGTGATGAAACAACGACGGACTGTAAAGAAAAGCGGATACTATTGACATGCACGCCTCACTTAGTAGCGAGAAACGCAGCAACTGATAAGAAAACAACATGGGAAGTCATTTTATGTTTTCTGGGGCGGCCTGGCTTTGGTAGCTAGCTTTCTTTGCACCTCGTTCCGAGCGCCAAGACAAGTTTGTCCAATGCAGGTGCAAGAGCAGCAAGCACCGTCTAAATGACAGCGAAAAGCAGTGTATTGGAAACCGTCGGAACGATAAGTACTCCAGGTTCCCACAGAATTTGTTCTACATAGCCTTAACTCTTTCATATGGAATAGTATTGTATGTTTCACTTGTTACTAAAACAAATAACAAACTTCTTAACTGATAAACAAAAACTTTATTCCTGTTTTAGTTCAGTATGTGGGAATCCGTTTTGATCAGAGTTTAAAGTTGTTTTGTTGAAATCAAATATAATTCCAGAGGAATTATTTATTAAAAATATTAATTAAATTATTAAAGAGCTCATTGATGTTTGGATTAATACATTACTTTGGAAATTTGTGAATTCATTTAAATACATTTTGGACTACATCATTTTATTATATCAGGACATTCAAGACTATTGGAATTCAGTCGGAATATTCTATATCATTGACTCGTGATAATACATTTAGGAATTTAATTCACAATATTGTAAATGTCTTTTTGACTTTTCATTTTGTATTGTAGGGAAATGAATTGTTTGTTGATTTTACTTAAATTGTAGGTTTCAATTTCTTTCTGTTAGATATTTTAAGACCTATATTAATAACAGTTGCATAGACTTCTAAGAGGACTCAAAGGCAGTTAGCATTAGATTTGAGCCTTTGGACGCAGGACATGCCAATTAAACAAGGCATCATTCCTGCTAATGTCATCAAGACCGCATAAAGACAACAATGGCTTCTATTACCATTGCATTCTCTAAGTCAAATCTTCTCTTCTCTGCAGAATAAAATGAAGCCAACACCGGACGCTTCCGCCAAGACAAGGCTTCGGAAGAACTCCAAGCTCCGCAGGCCGAGTACCAGTATAAGCGCAACAAATGTCTCGATTGCTTCAATTAAAGACATCGGTTAATCCTCAACGCGAGTACTGCATGGCGCCTGGCTGAGAAACAAACTATGGTCTACCAAACGCCGACGAGCCAAAGCTTTCTGAGTTATAGACGCTGTCACCCGAACATAAACGATACGAAATTATTTTTGTTTTCCGGGAAATGGGATGGGGTGCTCGTTGCCGTTGGCTACATATCTTATTAATATTTATAAACCCTGTGTCGTTGAAACGCGGAACACAAATAAACGCGGGGAAGAGGGTTTGCTGCGTGTCAAACCTTTCATGGCCATATTCGCCTAACCTGGCACAGGCTTTACGACTCTGTGGTCTTAAATTAGGTAACAGAAAAGAGCGAAGACAAAAAAAAAAAATAATTAAAATTCAACAAATAATTTATTTCCTTAGAATATAATTGAAAATGTAAAAAGAACTTAGGGAGTTGTCAACTAATAGTCCTAAAAGTTTTATCACAAGTCCAAAAGTGTAGAGTATTCCGAATTAATTCTAGTAGTGTTCCGACTGAGTTCCAGTTTGGAGTGATTGGATATACCAATAACCTGGAATAATGTCGACGTGCTAACAGTCTTGATATATTACAATAATATAATTCAAAATGCCTCTAAATTAATTCACAATAATCCCAAACTATTGATTTGGTCCGATAGTATTAATGAGCACTTTGTAATTCAAATAAATACTTGAAATAAATAAATCCTCTCAAATCAAAACTGAACACAACTAAAAGACTGAGTCCACTTCAGATGTTAAGATAGGAATACATAATTCTGATGTAAACAACCTTAATATAAATAACCTAAGACACTATAAGATGACCAGGATCAATAAATCATTTCCAGAAAATTCTAGGTTATAATAGAGATCAAGGTTATTACTAGAACTTTAGTGAAGAACATGGCAAGCATCAGGTACACCAGGAATTCAAGAGGAGAAAACCAAATATTCTGAACTCAAATCCAAGTAAACATATGTACCTAAAAATAATAATAATCTTAAGATATAATCAGCAATCACAGAAACAAACTAGCTATGTAATATGTTATTTTAAAAGAAGACATTAGTCAGGTAGGTCCCTTACTGCAGCTCGTAATGCTTGAAGGTTAAGGAAACACCTTTCAAGGTGAACGTGTCCAAGACCTCAATCGCGTTAGATGGATGCCTACCGACAATCAATGAACGCTTTCTTAGGAATACCCTACCCCGTACGCTATGTGACATGCCAACACTTGTTTCTACAGATGGACTAATCATGCTCTGTCAACTCGAGAAGCCAGGTACGTGCCACCAGCCTGGTCGACCACTCGTATCCGTTCCATGTTCTTGGAGCAAACTCTTGGTGCCTGCTCGATACATCTCAGTGCCTAATTCGTTATAAGCCTCAATGATTTTGGGGAGGGCGTCCACCCATTTGTTTTTGCTGGTACCCAAAATCCAGCGTTCGCAGATAGTTTTGAGCGTGAGTTGGAAATGGTCAACCCGCTCGAGTGGGGCGTTGCTTTTTAGCTTAACCAAGTGATGGTCAATGCTCTTTCTCTTTTACTGATCAGCAAAGGGATTGGAAGTTAACCCACAGATTGCAGACTAATTCGTTGCGCTGCGTCAGCTAAAATTCGGACCATTTCTGCAGTTGTGTCGCTTTTGCTTTACAGAGACTCGACGTATACATAGCGGCTATTAGAGTGTATTGCTTTGAAAATGCTCTTTTAGCCATGTTTGAGCCGGCGCAGCTTTTCAAACAACGCTAAATTGGTTTGGCGTGTGCCAGGACGACCCCAAGTAGAGGGTGAACTCTTAAGGTATAACAGCCTGCTGCTTTCGATCAGAAAAATCTGTACTCTTGTCCTTGGTTGCAAAGAGGAGCTTCTCCATGCTAATCGTAAATGTCTTCTGTGTCTATATCAACTTGTGCAAGCATCTTGAGCTACATTAGCTGCGTATTTTGTCATATGACGGTGTCCACTGGCGTTCTGGGAAATGTACTAGATGTGAGCGTTATCAATGCGGTCGATGCCCAAGTCCTTGTCTATCGGCTCTGGACAGTTTGCACATTTTTCACCCTGGGAGACCACCTTCTGGTGGGCCCAGTAGACGGTGAAACATTGCGTTGCGCGAGCCTGCTTTTTCTTGGTGTCAAATTGTCCTTCGGTTTCCCTTTGTCGGAACAACGAAGCACTGTCATTCAGCCGGTCGGTCGCGTCGTAGGCAATTTTTTGCCGTAGGATACGCTTTTCTGTAATACGGCTGGAACTGCGCATCGTGTGGTCGCGTGTAGCAAGCTCAACATCTTCCACGCTGCAACGCGTAATTGCTGGGATGTACCATTTAGCTGTGACTATCGGGCACCACGGCCTATGAATGAGTTTTGTGGCACGATTTTGCATCAAGTCTCTGTCCACACCATCACCTCCCTCGGTCGCAAGATAATTAATAATAATTCGACCTCTATACTAAGTGCTCGTTGTTTGACTTAATCTTTCTATTGCATTCCAGCTGAGCATATTTACGGCCGACCGCATGAGCTGCCAGCTGCTATTTATCGCCTTTAAACAGATAAGCCCAGGCGTTTACTCGGTCCACGCTAACGTTGGTTGAAACGATATTCGAGGTGAACACAGGATAACGACTGCTACAGATCAAACTGAAAGCATTAGCAAAATTTGTATTGTGTCACTTACAAACACATTGAAAGGAATAAATTTTGTCACGGTTTGATTACAGTGGTTTCTCCATATGTAGCCATTTTGTTTTGATCGCATGACAATCTGTCGTTGGCGTTCACCTGACATCGTATAACGGAATACAACGCATGGAGCATACAAAGCAGGGAACCAGACTATCAATGGCGGCGAATGACGTTCGAGGTTTCTTCCGCGACTTCGCGGAAAGACAGAGGTTGTTGCGATTGGATTCACTGTATTTCCTTGACAATGTACATATAAATATTTATAGTAAGTCAGTCTTAGGCGAACGATGTGAACCTATAAAAACTGCAGATGATCGGAGTTTCCGCAATTTCATAAACTAAAGACAATGCTGATGAGTATACATTATTATGTGATAATAAATTGATACTCGTTTTGTATTTATGTGTTACATATGTGAAATATTCCACGTACAACAACAACAACAATAATAATAACAACAACAACAACAACTACTACTACTAATAATAATAATAATAATAATGTCTGCGCTACTTATTCTTTTTCAATGTAAGTCAAATTGCTGACATGCCCAATGCCATCAAACACATTTGAGGGACACTGCTATTCAGACTGCATTATTGTGCAATGTTTGGCATACAGTGCAACAAGGAATATATATATATATATATATATATATATATATATATATATATATATATATATATATATATATATATATATATATATGTGTGTGTGTGTGTGTGTGTGTGTGTGTGTGTGTGTGTGTTTTAATTTTTTTCTCCAATATCACGAGATGTCTTACTACTATGATTAATTCTCTAAGGCCCATGCTGATATACAAGTGAGTTTCTAACCAATTTACAATAACTTTTGCTTGCTACTTGGATAAATAATCTGATTTTTTTCCATTGTGATGTGAATGCAGTCAGAAACTTTATGATGAATTACCACCAGAAAAAATGGACAATTTGAGAAATGCAGTTAAAGTAAAAGAAAACTTTGACCATATCCGTCAAGGATTTTATATGCTTTACCTTTTTTTAAAAAAATAAATTCTACAGAAGTTTGAGATCTTTTGGTTTTGTGTCTTATCTTGTTGCACGTCATGTTTACATTTATTTGGAAGTGTTTCTTTTCCCACATTTTGTGTGCAATTCTCAAATTTTCCATTTTTAGTACTTTACTTTAAATTGACACCATATGGCCATTACTGCGTTGAAGAGCGTTGCAAATACTTACATACATACATACATACATACATACATACGTACAATATATACATACATACATACTTCAATTTCGAATCGGGTTACTGTTATATGTGACGTCATTCTCGAATGAGCCTACCAGCCACTAATGTACAAGTCATTTCTAATAAATGTGAATGACTTTGTGCTGTTTAACGTCACAAATTGTGATCAAAACAGAAAAAGCGTCATTATTTTCCTTTCTTAAATTTCTACATGAAGAATGGCGCAGAAAATAGGGATCTACCGACAACACTGTGTTACTCACTGACATTTTAGATAGAGTCTTCTGAGCAGGCCCTACAGCTTATTTTATATTTTTCCCAAACAAGTTATAAAAATTACAAATGATGAAATCAAATTCCTGCTATTCTTTTAAATGTCGAAGAAAGGATGTGACATATCATTTAGGCACTCATCAGGCAGAAATGAGAGAGAGAGAGAGAGAGAGAGAGAGAGAGAGAGAGAGAGAGAACATGCTAATAGTTCAGTGTGTAACGACATTCGTATTTATATGCCTTTTATTTGTGACCATTGATGGCAATTGTATTGCAGTGCGTAGAACGACATAGTTAGCGTTAAAAATGCTCGTTCAGAGTCAGATTAAATATTCATACTCTCAAATCGATTAAAAGATAAAAAGGAGAACAATATCCTAATTGTTGGAAACATAAATATTCTCAAATGTGGCTGAGTATCGATTCAGACTTGAAGCAATATGGAGACCTATAGGTTTCCGCACGCGCGGACTCATCCTGCGCGTGCTTCTGCTAGGAACAATGTCGTCTGCTTGAAAGAGAGAAATAGCTATAATCTATACTATCTGATGTCTTTATCAAACCTAACTCTCGTCGCCATAGTGACGAGTGCATCAGGACACTTACGTCAGCGATAACTGTAACAAATATGAATTCCTCCAGGTGAATAATTACCTGCTTGCGCATGCGTGCCAGTCAAAGGTGACCGTTAATAATTTCCCGACGCTATTTGCGATCATGCTGATAAATGACTGTCCTCGATAATGAGATTGTGCTATTTGAAAATGTCGGCCTTCAAAGTCTATGACGGAAGTTAGTGTTCAGAAGATTCAAAGTATGGATTTTCATTTTTAAGGACTTAAAATCGGATTCTGTGGAACAAAAAGTATCAATCATGCCAGGTGCCAGGCGAGGATTAGTCGCACCTCAAAACACTTTCTTAGAAAACATTATTCGAAGATCAAACGGTCAACGTAAGTAGTTTTCAGTTACGATTGCTCATGGTGTTATTCCTACCCACCCACTCCCACTTCCTATATCATCTCCACGAAGTAATTTTATTGTATCTATTTTTGCACTTTAATGAGACTTTTGCAGGCCTAGAATTTAAATAACATTTTATATTATGCTTACAGTACTTTTTGTTTATTGTTTTATGCCATTAATTTTACAGGAATTAAAGTTCAGATTTCCGAAGAACCTAATTTCACAATCATAACTCTCTGTTGTACAGAATATAAAATAACTCCGTATAAAGTGCTCACTCTACGGCTGATGATTTAACAAATCAATGAATTGAACATTTTCATTTTTGTTTGGTCTACGCGAGTTAGCGCTTTAAACGCAACAGTTACTGCCTCTCGCTTACCGCCATAAAATCTGGAGAAGAAAGGTAAATTTTCAACACTAATAGTCATCGTAATAACGCCAGTTCAGGTATCAAAGTCCCCATAATCTCTTCGAATAAGTCTGTCAAACAACCCTTTCATTTATTTATTGCAAATGCTTTTGGCTTCGGTCATGATGGTGAAAGGAAATTTGATATATTAAACTATCGTCTGCTAAACTTGAGATCCTGCCCTAAGAGGATACCTGTCAAATAAATATTTGTGCATTTCATTTCATTCCGACATCGTAATAACAAAACTTATGTTCCTATGTGGAAAGCTAAAGTCATAAAAATATAAACTAGTTTAATTTTAGGCGGAGCGACAGTGATTTCTACAATGGGCTTCAATGAAGTTTCTTAATCACATTAAAACTGGTTGCATGACACTGAATATACTTTGACATTTTTCAAAAATGATATTGAATGACTTTATATTGCTTTACGTTTACTATATCGTATTTTCCTCTATATTTAGGATTAGTTACATTTAATACCTAACTGTTTATTGTTCTAATAGTATGTCCTTGCTCTTTATCGTAGGTTAGATCAAAACCTCATAAACCGCCTTCTTCAGTATAACGCAAGATTTGTATGCTGACGAATGTCAGCATTTTAGTTAGCTAGCTAGCTAGATAAAAGAAAAGAATTAAATAAAAAGCACGAAAGTGTTGGAAAGCTAAAAGAGTGATAATAAAAACCCGACAACAATCGTGAACCGGGATATAACATTTTATTATCCAACAGAATGGCAATCTATACTATAGTATACTATACTATGCTATGCTATGCTATGCTATACTATACTACATTATACTATACTATACTATACTATACTATACTATACTATACTATACTATACTATACTACATTATACTATACTATACTATACTATACTATACTATACTATACTACATTATACTATACTATACTATACTATACTATACTATACTATACTATACTATACTATACTATACTGTACTATACTATACTATACTATACTACATTATACTATACTATACTATACTACATTATGCTATACTATACTATACTATACTATACTACACTATACTATACTATACTATACTATACTATACTACATTATACTATACTATACTATACTATACTATACTATACTATACTATACTATACTATACTACATTATACTATACTATACTATAATATACTATACTATACTATACTATGCTATACTATACTACATTATACTATACTATACTATACTACATTATACTATACTATACTATACTATACTACATTATACTATACTATACTATACTATACTACATTATACTATACTATACTATACTATACTACATTATACTATGCTATACTATACTATACTACATTATACTATACTATACTATACTACATTATACTATACTATACTATACTATACTACATTATACTATACTATACTATACTACATTATACTATACTATACTATACTATACTATACTATACTATACTATACTATACTACATTATACTATACTATACTATACTATACTACATTATACTATACTATACTATACTATACTATACTATACTATACTATACTATACTATAATT
>JAECUM010060804.1:0-14736 GCA_016617855.1 Megalonaias nervosa
TATATATAAAATTAAAATGATATATATTTTTCATTCGAAGTCGCCCGAACATCTTGAAACTGAAAAAAAGTAATTGATATGCTATAGAATAATTATACTTTTAAATCCAGTATTTTCAAAATAATTATTGGAATATTATTGGAAAACGATTAAACGTGGTGTTCTGTTATTACGATATGCATCACAACAAATGATACTGGAATTTTCAATAATTCGTCTCGCCCAAAACAATTTAAATATTAAGTCAATCTTGATACCGAATCTTTAAACGCAAACCGCATTCATCAGACATATATTTCCACTTATTCGTTTGAACACAATTAGCGCATAGTAATTTGCGCTTAAAGTTTAGTGTTTTATATCTGCGCAAGATAACAATGCGAGGAACAGTGCGAGGGCTCAGAAGAGACAGACAGAAAAAGAGGTGGGAAGACAACATTAAGGAGTGGACAGGCATGGGATTTGGAGATTCCCAAAGGGCAGTAGAGAACAGGGAAAGATGGAGAGAAATTGGTTGTAAAGTCAGCTGTAGTGCCCCAACGACCTCTTAGTTTAAGGAATTGATGACGCTGATGTCCTGCACAAGTCTATGCTTAAATCTTTATTGGCGCGGTTTAATTCTGGAGCTATCTGCATTTCTTTCGCCAGTATTAACCTATGGAAATCCACCAAAATATAAGTGCTACACAGTCGCACTAAAATTTGAGACTGTTAGGAGCGAAGTTTGTTAGTGACCGTACGAGATTAAATCGGTCTGGGTGCAATTCGAACTCAACGAGACTCTTGCTAAAAGCGCAATACTACTTTTAAAACTGACTCCATAAAATCAGCACACTTATAATGAATTAATCACGCAGAAACTCCTATTCAATTGATTCAGATTATAGATGTATAAGCAATGAATTAAGTGAATTACACAAGCCTCGTCAAAAATTTTAAAGGCCGATATTTGTTTTCTGCAAGATATTCCATTAAAGTATTTGGAGGACAATTATTTGGTTTGATGGTTTGTCATAGTTGACTGTCCTCTTCTCCCCCATTTCTGCCGCTGAAAGATATGCAAAGTGTTGCTTGCCATTGTAAATAAAGAAAGGAAGATATTACAAGCTTGCAAAATCTAATATGGCTGGATACGAACTGATGCAGACTGTACTCGGAATTTATACGGTGTCCACGTGAAGAGCTTATCCAACGGCATTCAAAGAAATTGATATTAGATGTGTTAATGGATACTGCTTGGGAAGGTTTGTCGCAATTGGTGGTTTCTAAATACAAGCGCAAAACAATAAAGCTGCTATTTGAAACGGTACTTTGTAGGAAGAGGCGTAATGATTGCTACTAATATTACAAAGTCCATTTTATTGATCATAATTAGACAAGAAACAGTTTTTGAAAGATCACGATGCAGTTGGTAATTAAAGTTGAACAATAAAACTAATTACAATGTTGAAGTCGTGCAAAGTGATTATTTTAAATCTGAATTCATCTTTTCGATTTTAAGAAATATTTCCAGTGTTAGTTAACATGTCAAGTTGTCCATACAACATCATCCACTTTAAATGTTGGATCAGAACATCTGTATGGACTTTGTAAAATCTGTTTCTGTAGTGGTGAAACCTCTTTCCTTCACGAGCTCTATTATTGCATACAACACAAACATCGGTAAATTCCCTATCTTGAATTACACATGACTTGATGCTGTTATATATATTACCGATAATTCCATAAGTTTATACCATCTATATATTAGATAAATTGTGTCCTATTATCTTTTACAACAAACTGTACCTAACGCCTTCCTAGGAACTAAAGCACAATCAAGTTTCATATTTGCTTACTCTCCCAATATTCATCAAAGCATGTGATACAAACATGTAAAGTGTCCGATGACCAATATAATCGCCCGAGCACTTGTAAATAATTACTTTCTTACAGGTATAGTTTAATCGTCGCACAAGAATTATTCTAACCGAGTGAGTCAACTAAACACTAATGGTTATATTGCATGTGCAATTTTAAATCGTTATAAATCTAAAACCAGAAGACATTTTCGTCCTATTTTGGGGATTTGTTTCCCAACATGCCGAAATGTATTCTGTCGACCACGTTGATTTGTTTTAGGAGAACATTCGTCGAACAAGTGAATGAAGAGTGTAACAAGTCATGCATGTACTGCATAAGTTCACATTAAATCCGAACGGAACAAAATCAATGTGTAACAAAGAACCCGAGTTTGACCTTAGGTCCTTGTTTTCCATTTATTTACACTGTAGGATTCTATACAATGTGCTAATATTGGAAATAATACATCATATAATGAGATTAAGAACAACGCATTCACAAGACTAATTACCATCAGATGTACAACACTCATTTGCATTGGTAATATTGAAAGTAAGTAACTCGTTACCCGTTATTGAATCAAGATTAAGGAATACTTAGACCCAAGTTTATATTCTTACACTTGATTCGGTTTGGCAGCAAAAGCCATTACTGAGTCACGGTCTCTATCAAACTACTAACTTTTACTAGCAATTTCATCTGTTGTTCCGCATACTTTGACGCTCTTCTGAAACAAACAGAAAGACGTATCCCTCTCATTCCCGTGGGGGCTTCGGGTGGTTGAGTAGTCTAGGCCGTTCGCTTTTAAATATCACCGACATCTCACCTTTGTCCGCATGGGTTTGGGTGTCGCCTAGGCTAACGTGGTATTTGAGAAAGCTTACCAGTAGCTTCGAATGGGTTGTTGCTTCTTTCGAGACTTTCCCGGGTTTTTCCTCCACCAAATTTAATTTCCGTCATGTATCATATATTGAAAAATGGCGTTAATCCCACAGCTAAAAAAGAAATCTGTTCCTTAGGGTGCCATTTTATTTGATTTGATTTTCTTTTGAACGATTGCCTTCTCACAGAATCCCTTTGTTTTCCATCAAGTATACCCAAACGCATACTCTGATACAGAATCAAACACTATATGCGCTTGATCAGACATATGTTTTATTTATCTTTGCATACCGAGAATCGACAAATCTGGTTGTTGTAAGTGTGAACCAACTGGTTGACAGTTGTGCGATTTTCTAATTAACTCAAACAGAATAAATTTTGAAAATAGGTAGCGATATTAAAACTAAACAAAATATGTTATGTAAGAGACAAAATGTGATCCCTGCAGTACATTGTTTGTGCTGTATAAAACCAGTATAAAACCAATATGTAGGAGATATTTAGGCATAAGGATTGGCTAGAAGTTTCGGACATATGATACATCACTTAATCATTCTTTAAATTATTCAACTAATGATTCATTTTCTGCCATCCAAACAATATCATCGACATTTTTTTATCTTTTCTTTACAGTATTTTTTCTTCACTACATCTACACAATCAGATCAACAGCATTTGCAGGTAAGACACACACACACACACACACACACACACACACATAAAAAACACTCCGAAAAAATAACTATTTTCTTTTCAACGACTTCTGTAAGAAAACTAGGTCTTCACAGCAACTGCCCTCTCTCTCTCTCTCTCTCTCTCTCTCTCTCTCTCTCTCTCTCTCTCTCTCTCTCTGGCTCAGTGGGTTAACATGTTGGCATGCCGAGTTGCGACCGAAAAGGTATGTGTTTCCTAATGTTGTGTTACCTTGTCGGAGTACATTTCAATAATTACCTCGGCACTAAATAGCCTACTTGAGTTGCTGTGTCATAAAATAAAAAAAACTAAACCGTACTTCTCTTATTGTTTAAATAATGGATTTTGATTCAGTGTGAACTTTATATTATCAACGAGAGAATTTAACAAACGTCTGTTATTATTATATCCTGTTTCAAACTGCTAACTAAAAAACTAGAGATTGCCTACATGAAGTACAATACTCACTACGGTAGCGAATTTATGATCTTTCTGAGGTGGGAAAATGTATGTCCTATCAGATCACGTGCGGATGATGATGATGATGGCGATGATGATGATGATGATGATGATGATGATGATGATGATGATGATGATGATGATTATTATTATTATTATTATAGTTTACAATTACCCCGCATTTCGTGGCGAAAATGGAAAAAAAATATCTTAACAATTCTGTGTTGGATCTTGCTCAATAATTTACCAACTTTCCTTAAATTCTATCAAATGGCTCTTAAGTTATTCTTATGTCATGCCAATATTGATAACCGATGTCAACACGTTATTCTGCTCACATGCCAATATAGTTATTAGATCTCAGTATCGCTTCTTTGCTTTTGCGGAAGATTTTTTCTTCAAACAAGTCCAGGTTTTTATCATTTGGAATGCAGTCTTGTCAATTATAATGACCTAAACATACGATTATATCGGACAATACGGTATATATTTCACAAAAAATATTTGTCAAAACTAAATTCATAATTGTAATTCTCGTATAAGGTATCATGTTGAAATTTCTCCCCTTTTTTTCTACGACTGTTTAGCACTGATATGATAACCTCGAAATTGGTGTACATATATTACAGCAGAAAAAAAAGATGATAAATAAAATCTGCTCAATAAATTTTAATAAGCAGTAATTATTGGGATTAATGAAAAAGTACAGCACTTCATTCATATAAATTTACTTTGTATATTTTATCATAGTCCACTTGTAAGATTTTAATATGATGTAGTTATAGAGCTCTTCCATAGAGTTGCTATCATGGAAAACAAGGGGAGGGGTGATATACGGACAAATGGGAATTAACATTACAGGGCCCACCTGGTGGGATATATGGACAAAATTTATACGGACAAGGAATATACGGACAAAAGGCTGGGCATGCATACGGACAAGGGAAATTGAACATAGGGAATGTATTGGGCCTGTATACGGACAATAGGAATTGAACAGGGATGGCGTCACGGTACTGGACACTGGCAACAATGTTGCAAGTGGCTGGCCTCAATCGGGTGGAAAAATGTGGCAAGGAGCTGATATGAATACTCTAGAGACAAATAGAGACAAAGACATAGAGACAGGGTTAGAGACGTAGACATACATAGATTTATGAACATAAATTTATCACACAAAAAATAGACTAAAATCATTTTTCAAGCAAGAGAGAATAGACATTTTTTCGAGGCAATGGAGTGGTTCTGAAAAGGGCCGTTTAACTTTCTCTTATTTTCTCTCTTCTCTTCTTCTCCTCCAACAACTTCTCATCTTCTCCATCACATTTTAAGTCTTCTTCTTCTTCTTCCCATTCTCTTTCCCCTCCTTCTTCTCTTCCTCCTCTTGTTTCCTTTTTTCATTTTCCACTTCTTTATCAATCTTGTCATTCCATCTCTCATTTCCTCTTTTTCCTCTTTGTCCTACTTCTTCTTTTCCTGTTTTATCAAGTCTCTCAATGTTTCTTTCCCTTTCTTCAAACTATTAATCTCCATTTTCAATCTGTTCCGGCTATAAGCCCCATACTTTATTCTGATGAGCATTTCTTCCACCATGCCTATGGCATCCACCACCTCTTGCAATATCATCTTGTCCATGTGGTTTGAAGCGATTTTTTATTCAATGTTGAATGGCGCGATTGACGAATGCTACAATTTATAAGCCTCAAACACGGACATGAAGGAAAACATCCCCTCACACCAACTATGCATATCACCTACCAAACTATCCACAGTGATGGGAGTGCTAACCTAAAATAAATTTTTATACAAAACAACACACTAACAAAACCACTATACTTTCTATCAATACATAGTGGAGAAGGAAAGTTTTTATTTACAAAACACACCATTATCTACAATCACATCAGCAAAGGAGTTAGTGTTTATAGTCACACTACTCTACATTCACACAAAACAAACATTCATGAGTGTAGGGACAAGGGATTTGTTAAGGGAAGGACACACACACCACACAACACTGTTTCTTCCGAGATGAGACCCCAAGCGTCATCCAGATATTCGTCCAATTTTTCCTCTTGGCTCTTCATCAGACATTTATCGTGTTGAATTTGACTGGGATGATCGTTTTAACATCCATAGCAATCTTTCTTGGTCAACCCTGTAACTGTTTCTGGCAGGTGTTTGGCAAAACAGGAGACTAAATGCTGTTCTTGTTCTGGCCATCTGGACATGACCATCACCTCTTCATCTTTGTCTTTTGGTTCTGCTTCCACGATATCCTCCAATTCCATTTCCAAAGATTCTCCACCATTGAAAGAGGGATAAGAGTCTTCCATAGCTTCTAAAGGTCTATAATGACTTCTCTGAAACTGTTGATTTCTATCGCATTGTCGAATTTGGCATACAAGATGACATTCACCGTCTCGGGTAGAGCTGTAGCAAACTGAAGTTCCACACGAAGCTGACCAGATTTTATAGGGTGGAAATGTCCCTCGTCGCTGCCTTGGTTTAGAGTACCATCAAAAGCCCACAAGGCGTAACCTCCTGCATAATCGTCGTACAAAATGCTGTGACTACTGTTGTTCCCTACCTGTCCGGTAGCTTCGTACAGGGATAAGTACGACAAGTAATACTTCATGTCAAAGTCAGGTTCGAAGGGACTAGTACACAATGTCTTGCCATCTCGACTGACTTCAATCTTGGACACGCTGTAATGCTCAAAATCGAAAGGATTTTGATCCGGGGCTCCGTTGAGGGCTGCATTGCTAACGATGCCAATGATTAAACATTTGGGTAACTGTCCTTGGAGCAGATGATCTTCAATCTTGGATCGGAGTCTAGCAGCAATAGTGAAAGTTTTTACTTCCACTCGTCGTATCGGATACTTGGCGGTCGTTCTGCTCAAAGTGTGACTGATGTCGTTTCCCACTTTAGATAATACTTCCACGCTTCGCACGTAGAGTCTGGCTTCTTCGATTCGGTCTCAAGCAGATATCAACTCCGATCAGCAAATACTTCTCTTGTAACCACATGTCCAAATGCCAACGATCCATCAGTTCTAAACTCTGTTCATTCTTGATTTTGTTTCGTCGGTCGTTGAATCCCACATTGTGGTGTGGTTTTTTATCTGTAATTAAATCTGTGTCATTAAATTTGCCTACAGTGTCAGGTTTCCATACCACGCTTCTTTTCCCTGCGCCAAGAGATTTTCCAGGTACGCTCGGTAAGAGTAAGTATCCATGCTGCTACTGACCAGTTTGTTATTCAAGTACAAATCCACTTTACTGAACAAGGGATGAATGAAATTGTTGACGGGAGCACCTTCCTCATTGCCGTCTATAGAATTTACAGTCGGATCAAGACCCTTGACTTTCAGGTATAAGTAACTGCTATTCAGATTGATGTAATCTTCGGGTTGTCCTTTGATTTCAAAAATTCGATGGGGATTGAGGCGGTCAAAGAGGAAATGGGATGAAACTCTATCCATTGGGATTTTTGCGTCATCATAGTGGTTGGCATGGCAAACGGATCCAGTTCCGTCTTGGAACTTTCGCAAGACTCTAGGTGCATCATTTTTCCTTTTAATAATCAAAAACGTCTAACTTTCGAATGGTTCTTCTTTTCTTGGTCTTTCTAGCTCTGGGTGTGTGAAGGCCTCTGGTGGGGTGTCTTCGTCGTCTCTTTCTGCTTTGTCCTTGCTGTCGGGTCAGGGAAGCAGGAATCCCTGACTGAGCAGCGTCCAGGGCATTTATAGGAGTTTCTCGTCGACCCAAATGTCTTTTCCAGTATGAAGCAAGACTTTTTTGTCTGTTCTCAAGAAGTCTTCTTTGGAATTTTGTTTGTCGATGACGACATTTTGGAGAAATTCTTTGCCTTGCGTCAAAGCGGCATCTTCCAAGGCGTCCAATCCTCGTGTGACCATCGGTTTCAAAACGGGGGAAACCAAACGAAACGCCGATTTCAGCATATCTCCTAACCATGTCCTCGCTGTCGAGCGACTCCTCGGTACACTGGATACATGACTTACAAGTCGGTAGAGAATCGTTTTCGAAAATGGATTTTCACTGTGACTTTCCCTTTGGTGAATGGAATATTTTGTCCCAGATCTCTTTTTATAGCAATGTTGACAGTGTCGAAATACGACTTGCTGCCGAACAGATAATGACAATGTACAAATTCGCGGTGAACGTGATAGGTACTTCCACCTTCCTCGTCACTGGTCGTGGCAGAAATTCGCTTTGAATTGAATTACTCGCAGTAACGGTGCAGATGTGTGTCTCACCACGTTGTACTCCACCACATCAGAGTACATAAAGATCGAATTTAGTCATTAGTTCAGTTTTACAGGGAATCAAGAAAACTTCCCAAAATTCAAGTTGTTGGTGATGTGTTGCATGAGGGCTGGATTCCTGACCATCTTGAGGTCTCCGCCCAAAATGTCAAACAATTCAGGACAAAATCTAATTGACAACGTTTTGGCATCCGAAAATATCATCAGTAGGCTGAGAGCCACTTTATGGTACTCGAGAGTGACACTTCGTTTCGTTTTGTCCAAGGATTTGCCAAACAGCGCATTAAATTTGGAAGCAATCGTGTCCACCAGATGTTGACCGTTAAAATAATAGCCTGTGGTAATTTTCATCATAGATGTACCATGGAGTATCGGGGGATTCATAGAGGCATCCACAGTTTCATTTTCATTCAAGTATTATTACACTTGGTCGTTCAGAACGTCGACCTCAAAAGCTTTTTGATCTTCAGTCATGTTTTTGATTTGTGTAGGGTGAATCATTTCGACCAAAGCTACTCCCCAATGAGCTTCGTCATCCAACTGGATGCCCAGAGGTAATTTGGCCGTGAAACAGCACAAAGTATTGAGGAGAAACACATCCATAGAACTGTCACTGGGTAAAGTTAAGTAAAATTGGTTATTCATAATTCCAGAGTTCTGCTGTCCGAGGGGTCACTGTTGTTGTCATTGTGACTATTGAGAGGGTGACTGACGTTGGGCGCAAGACTCCCGTTGTTACCGTCAGAGTATTTCAGGGAAGGATTGAGGAGAAGATAACCGATGCAACTGCTCAGTAAAATGGTCCACAATTGTTTGTCTCCTTGTTGCAAACTCAAACTGGCAATAGCAGCACCGATGACACAATACACCACACAGATTTGGCAGAAAAAAGTTGATTTACGTTTTAGGCACACGTTCTCCACACCACACCTACAAGGGTTGCTTTTGTAGATCTTGCAGAGAAGAACTCGCTGAAGGAGTGGTCACTGTGGTGGTGGAGGCTGTGTTGAAGGGCATGATGGTCACTTCTTTCTATAGTCGATGACTTGAGAAGCGTTGATCCAAGAGTCAAAACTCGGGGGATATCCTTTCCAATGTACTTTGACTTCTTTGACACGACGTTTTCCCACTTTTCGCGTTCTTTGATCGAGAATGCTTTCGATATCGTACACTTCGTCTTCCTTTTTGGTCACCCGTTGTAACTCGGGCAAGCAGAACTTCCTTTTAACACTTCTCCGTTCATGTCTTCTAATTTATAGACGGTAGGATGACGGCCACGCACTCGTCCAGTGACACGGAACAATTCGGTGGTCCAGTTGGGTAAGTAACCTTTGTCAAAAGTGCGTTTGGTTTTGCCAATGCGCACCCAATCTCACGTCGTCAACACTCCACCTTTCTTGGGGACAGCCACAGTCGGGGACGTACTAAACAGGCGCTCAAAGACGGTCACTTAGTTGTCGGGAGTCACTTCTTGGGAGGCACATCCGATACTCCGATGGTAAGATTGGTTGTACGCTTTGACCAGGTGCGGTAAGACGTCGATGTACTTGAGAGTGTGTTGATGCGTAAAATATGCGTTCTTTCAAGGTGCGTTGAAAACGTTCCACGATTCTGGCTTTGATTTGGGGATTCTCGGTGGTGAAAAAATGAATATCTCTTTTCTTTGATTCTTTTTGGAAAGCTTGGTTCAGAAATTTGTTTCAACACCAGTTTTAGGGCTCGCACCAAATCAGTACCCGGTTTGAAAGTCAATGGCACGCCCCAGGCAAATTCAGAAAAGACGTCGATGACACAAAACAAATATTTGTAGCACGATTGTAGGTGGCCAAATGAGAGACATCGGCTAAATCGGCTTGCCATTGATGATCGATGCCTTCCACTCGGGTGCGATTTCTGGAAAATTTTCGTCGCATGGGCTTGTGTAAGGTGTACGTGGCTTGTTTTTGTAACCATCGTTGCACTTGAGGTACACGGACACTTTTTAGAAGGGTTTTGGCAGCACGATACAATTTCTGAACTCCTCCGTATCCCGCGAGATGAGATGGAACGTAGTAAACGCTGGCTAACAAATTCTTCATCAGGACTTTTTTAATAAGTCACCCAGTTCACTGATGCTACTCTGGCTGGGGTGATGTGGTGGGTTGGAAACGGCTTTACGTGTCCGACGTGCCACGGGAGTAGAAGTCGAGAGTAGTGGTGGTGGCGGCGGTAAAGGGATGGCTTTTGTCTTGCTTTCTTTTTTCACTTCTGGTTTCCCTCTTTCTTTTTCACTTCTGTCTAACGAGGAGTGGACATCATCTTTTTAAACTAAGCTTTGAGATCTTCTCGTTGAGTTGTGGGGGGAAGGAGTCAACAAGGACGCTGCAATCTTCCTAGTGATGGGAGCCGCTGACGGTGTTTGACGGTGTTTGAAAGACTTCTCGTACGTCTTCTTCCTCTAGCGTCCGTGTGGCTGCATCTGTCTTGGTCACTGGAGGTGGTGGTGGTGATGGACATTTCATCAGGGTCTTAAAATCTTTCAGAGTCGGTCGAGCTGTTTCCTCAAAAGCTTTCTGGTGAAAGAGTTGTAGTCGCTGAAACACTTGACATTAACGTTGCGATTCTTCCGTTTCTGACAAATCGCCGCGATCCATCAACGATTACAATTCGTGTTGTAACAGGAACATCTGGGTCAAATGAGGCTTGGGAGGTACGTTGTTTTTTGCATCCATCGTTTGTAAGGCACTAAAGTCAGTTTAAGGCCTTCCATCAGATCCCAACGGTCACGTCTGAGATCTTTTCACCCCAGAGGTTTTACCTTCTTGGTCTTTTTATCTTGGACATATGGGTAAAACACCTCCCAGGATTCCTCCCTTCATGGCTGCCGCTAGTCTTTTGACAAAAGGACCTATCAGGGGTAAAAAGCTTCCGCGTTGCACCAACATCTTTTTCTTTTGACGAATGGGGATTTTCTTTTGAACCATTTGGCAAACAACGTGTCGACTTTGGCAAAGCGTTCTTTCTGGTGTTAGACAAAGGTATCGTTCCTTTCAAGACATTCAAACAACATTCGCACACGGTATAAATGACGTCTTTGGAGGCTATTTGAATGATTTGTTTTCGCATGGGTGGAGGGGCTTTGTACAGGATGGACAACACGTCCCAATGTTTAACTAAAGGAGGAGGCAGTCGTTTCCTTTTCTTTCCATTCTTGGCAAGAGAGTGGTGGTGTGCAAGTCTTTTAGGGGACATCTTTTTGGTTCAGGAGGAAAAAATACACTGAAGTCCATTGCTTGACATGCGTCCTTTTAATTTATTCTTTGGGGATGTATTTTTGGATAAAGTTTGTTAGACCAGACTGTTTGAGCATATGTTCTACCATTCCAGCGCCACAAAATCCTCCCCTTCGGTTGCTCCTATTTTTCTGATATCCATCGTTTGCCCCAGGTTGTTTTTATAGTGGAATGCGTCGCCACTGATTGTCGGTCCGTCGTATCATTTTCATGCATGCATCACTCGACGTTGATGGGTTCGCAATGGACTAAATCGGGTCAGTTCTTGCTTGGATAAATCCAGTAAACTCTGTAACATACCCGATCTCTCTTGGACTTTGATTTTGGAGAAGGGTACGTTATAAGCAGCTGCCGTGGCAGCTAAAGAGGTGGAGGTTGTCACCGCTGGAGAAGTTCCCGGAGACACGGTTTTCCATTTTTCATCAAATTAGGAAAGACGCGTGTCAAATTGGGCTTGGCTGGCATCACCAGCAACGGAGAAGTGGAAGAACCTGAGGCTACTGGAGACCCGGTCACCGTCTCTGCAGGTTGTGGTTTGGGGATCTAAGGTTGCGTCCTGGCCGAAGTTCCTCTCTTGCGGATAGAAGCTCTGGGGCTGAGACCTAGTCTTGACACCACTGCTCTTTTTCTTCTGGGTACCTTTGGGTCGGGGAGTGGCTTTTTTCTTGAGGGTGACTTTTGGGGCATTGGGATCCCATTTTAAGAGGGAGCGAATGATGACACCTTCTAGAGAACAGCTACCTCCAGGTTTCAAAATGATGTCTTTTTGGTTTGAGTGTCGATGCGGAGATCTGCCAGTTGCGTCAAGGCTACTTTGTTTCTCTCAAAAAAGCGTTTGGTTTGATATGGAATGTGAATGATGCCTTGCAGTAATTGACATGCTGTCACCGTAAACCATCGTAAGACTTCTCTGAGACTGGCTTCAAAGAAACGAGCACGTATTTGTGGATTTATTCTTGCAACTGATGCCGTACAAGGCATCAATCAATTTGACGGGAAGATGAGACTGAAGGGACGTCATGTTGACGATCTGTGAGACAGACCAAAAGTGTCCGAGGTTTTATAAATATTTTTAAGTCGACGGGCACGTGTAAACGATAGGCCCCCCGTCTTGGCACCAGTGGTGAAACAGACGGGTACGAAATCGCAAATAATCGGCGGTAGTGGGTTTTAAATCCTCACGCAAATAGGCGTGAGGGGCTTGTGTGGCATCGTCGTACGCATGAGTCAGCCAAGGGGTTCCTAACTGCTTGGCTAACACTTGCACTTGCGATTTATCTGTAGGGCTTTTAAACAATACCACGTAATGAGCATTGAGACTGATGGTGCGATGGACTTTGCTTTGTTGAAACAAATTTTGGGTGATGTAAATGATATTGGCAATAGGATGATTCCCGTTGCGCGTAAACCACAGTTTAATTTCTTCTTCGTCTTCTCCTAACATGTCGTCGAAGATGACCAGATGAGTTTGACTCGGGTCAGACACGATCCAGTCGTCTTCTCCAGGAATGCCTTCAACAAACCCTATGGAATCGCCTTGACTTTCTCGCAGGAGGCTGTACGCAGATTGCCACTCTTTGTAACACCACACGATATGTCGAGGTGGACGATCGATCAAACGATTAGTTTGTTCGATCAAAAGTTTGACAAACTCGGCTTAGTCTGAACCGCTCTGTCCAGCAATTAACATATTAAAGGGATGGCTAAGATCCAAGGCCTCAAAATTAGCACGATTTAAGTTTTCGTCGATGACTTTGAAAGTGGTGGTAGAGGGAGCAGAGACACCAGGGGTAGCCATAGTGCAGAGAATGTCACTTTTGAAACGAAGACAGACAAGACTTTTTTCAGGACACATTTATTTCAAACAATTTTAAAATTGAACACGAAAGACAAAAATACATAAAAGCCAAATGGTTAAGTATATCAATAAAATACACATCAAAACGATCAAAGTGGAATATAAACAAGTCACTGTACAACAATTGTGGTGACGAAGGTGTGGTGTCCTAGAGACAGTGGGTAATGTTCTTAGAGACTCTACACTTGGCACAGTCACACAGGGGTCCTGCCGGAATGGCCTTTTGGGGATTTCCATGTCAATGATACTCCTGTCCTGAATGGAGTGGTTTTCCTTGGTGTCGGGCTCTTCTTCTGACACTGTGGCTCACACAGGTTTAAAAGTTATTTTTTTCACTGGACGTTTGAATTTGTGATTACAGATCTTGGGCATAGTGTGCCGCTTCTTTAGTCCAAGCCTCGAAACCAACATTTTTCCAGTCACGTGCAGCTTGCCATTGAGGGTGTAAGTCACAAGCTACACACACATCTTAGCTGACAAATCTTTTTTTTTCCCCGTAGAGGTCGAGACCTATCGAGCTGAAAGCGTATGGAATTTAATAGAATGAATCTCTCGTGTACATTTAACAGTATCACCCTCATGCTTTTGGTGGTACTGTAAGGTACAGATCACTGAAGCACTCTTTGCAGATGACTGTGCCCTCATGGCCCATGAAGAGATTCACCTACAGACAAGTTCTCTGAAGCCTCCAATCTGTTCGGACTCACAATTAGCCTAGGAAAGACAGAAGTCCTCTTCCAGCCTGCCCCAAACACTGTCCCTTCACAACGCTGCATCACCATCGGCGACACGCAGCTGAAGAATGTGGACAGCTTTAAATACCTAGGCAGCACAATATTCAATGATGGCTCCCTGGACAAAGAGATCACTGCGAGGATCCAAAAGGCCAGCCAAGCACTCGGACGACTTCAAACCAAGGTCTTGCAGCACAAGGATATACACTTATCAACAAAGTTGAAGGTGTACAATGCAGTCGTCCTGACGTCTCTCTTGTATGGCTGTGAAACGTGGACTATATACCGAAGGCACATCAGTCGGTTGGAACAATTCCACCAGCGCTCCCTGAGAGCCATCATGAGGATCAAGTGGCATGACCGAATCCCCAACCAGGAAGTCCTTGATAGAGCAAACACAACAAGCATCGAAGCCAAACTGATCCAGGCCCAGCTTCGTTGAACCGGCCATGTCATCCGCATGGATCAAAACAGAATCCCAAAGCAACTGTTCTTTGGCGAGCTAGTCCAAGGCAACCGAAACCAAGGCCGCCCTCACAAGAGGTTCAAAGACAACCTCAAGATGCATATCAAATGGGCAGACCTTCAACCGCATCAGCTCGAGCTCGCTGCCTCAGACAGAAGTCACTGGCGAGTCCTGACCAGAAAAGCCAGTTCCACCTTCGAGGCTGACCGCCGCCAGCGTCTTGCTGCAGCCCGTGAGGG
>JAECUM010060807.1:0-15464 GCA_016617855.1 Megalonaias nervosa
GAAAACTGTTAAGTGTTCGTCATGTCACAAATCTTTGTTTTCATTCCAACAAGTTCGAACCCAGCCGAATCATACCAAAGACTTATAAAAATAGTACTAGCAGCTGCCTTGCTTGGTGCTCAGTATTAAGAGGTTAGTATTAGAACTGGTAGGCTTGGTTTCAGGATACTGTAACTGAGTGAGACATGATGCCACATGTCTGCTGCATGATGTCCCACTGTCACACTGCAGACATCGTGCTCATATGACTCAAATTATTAAAGCTACGTAAATAATCCCAAAATACACAAACACATAATGGTCAAGTTGAAGTTCTTAAATTTAGGATCTTGCTAATTCAGACAATACGATTACTTTAAAATTATTTGCACCATCTTACTTTCTGGCTGCGGACATTGCACCTTTTTCCAGCGGATGCTATTTTCACGCGTCTTTGTTTTTGGAAATGCTTCCCTTCAGTGTTGTCTAGCGGGGTATAGCGGTTATGCTTAGTCACTATACCTACTAGAGATGATTTCCCTCTCATGAAGACAATGATAGAATAATGATTGTCAGCTTTACAAACGCATAATCGACACATGTGATAGATCAAAATATTTTTATGAATTTTCTCAAAGAAAAAACACTTTAAAGAGACAAGATTCGAAAATATAAGAACTCAAGGAAACGCATAATGGATCTGTGGTTTGATCTAACATCGTTGAACTGTTGTTTGCTAATAATTGAAGGGTCAGTAACCTGTCTGTACAATAAGCAGGTATCTGGTTTGCGTATACATGTATTTCTGATATTAGAATTGATTGATTGTGCTGGCAAGAATTGTAACTCTGTCAATGCATATTCTCTGCATTTACGAGCGTCTTAAGCATTTGTCAGGCTATCGATTAACTACTGGCTCAATTACATGATGTCGAATACAAACAACCTAAACATTTATAAATATTTCAAATGTTAATATTGTTACACACAAAACGTTAGTCAAGTCCGAAAACTTTTTAATTAGAGCATATGCTGTAGAAAAATAATGTGTGAAGCCGATTAAATGAAAACTATTGACGATGGTGATGATGATGTCGACGACGACGATGGTGATGATGATAATGATCATGATCTTGATGTTGATGATACCACAACTATTATTAAGCTGAAGAAGTCGAATTCTTTAAATGTGTGTGTGAACAGATAGAGAGTTGAAAAGCGTTCTTTTTCAGCCAAAATTATTTTCATGTATGCATCATTATCTGGACAAGGTTATGTAAAATCGAACAGAAAGAGCTGCAAATACATTAGTTTCGCAATATGTACTATGCTTATAATTATTGTAACCCAGCAATATCTCATGTTGATTCTGAAGGTGAAATTAATTCAAAGTGTTCTAATAACCTTAGTGACATCACATGCATCAATGTATGGTGTGTATATTTATAATCTGCCTTTTGATCAGATCATCTAGTATTCGTCTATAAGCCTCTGCAAGTTTCGTGGTACCTCAAAAGTTAAGCAAATTATTCCGCTAGAGCACTTGGAGGAATAAGGTCACATTCTACCCGAATACCCTTTTTGTTAACTGTACCAGCGCCGTGAGTATTTATTGCTTGTAGATATATATTGTGATTGATGTGGAAAACATTCAAACCAGCAATTGTGGCATTAAAAATGTAGGCCGTTCCTGTATTTTCATTCCATCACATGTCCAAAACTCTTTTATCAGCTTCTACGCAGAACGAAGGTTGAAATCAGTAAATGCATTGTTGGAAGAGAAAACTCAATATCATGTAGTTTTGTTTGTGATAGATTCCGTATAACTCACTTTAAGCACATTTCCGACTGTTGTAGATCAATGCCTTCTACAATCGAGAAAAAAATTAAAACCCATATTATAAAAGATCAAGAAGTAATATGTGCTTAAGGTAACATTTCTTTCAAAGTAATTTAGACTTGTCAATGTAAAACTACGTGTTACAGAACTGAATTTCGCGCGTTACGGGTCCAAGTGTAAAAGAAGGAGGTACATAGATGCATATATTTTAATAAAAATTTCACATTCAGATGATTCAGTTATATGCACAAGAAGGACACTTTAGCAGATTTGATTTCGAAATGCATATTTGCGATATTTTAATGCTATTGTCTAAACACTGACTTCTGGATTTGTAATACTAATACCGGAATTCCTTTGTAATTGCATTAACATCAATATTATGAGGGCGGAAAAAGGTTTAATTCACCACTTTGTTTCAATCCGATTTCACTGAATGCAATCCAAATTACCCTGAATACTTTTAAGTATATATATATATATATATATATATATATATATATATATATGTATATATATATATATATATATATATATATATATATATATATATATATATATATATATAATGATATCACGTACATATATTTTATGGTTCTGATCATAAAAAGCCTATATATTTTACTTCTAATTGTAGACAAAAAATGAAAATTTCTAGACTCATTGTGGATTATTCTTGTACAAGTAATATATTTTGTGACAGACTTTTTGGGATCCATCCCATAATATTTGAAGATGGTTTCTGTAAATATCCAGTGATTTCTCTAATATCAGTTTTTGGGATCAATCCTATGTTTGCATGTTGACAAATTTATATGATTTGATCCCAAGTTTATCTTCTAACACATATTTGGGATGGATCCCGAATTTGTGTTGTGAGATATTTGGGGGATCGACCCCAACGTTTGCCTGATGATTAATGTGGAGATAAATCCCAAGTTTTCCAGAAGACAAATTGTTAGAATCGATCCCAACTTTTAGCACTGAGATATTTTTGGAACCTGTCCCATATATATTTTGAGACCTTTAGGATTGATCCTTACATATCTGATAAAACATTGTCGGAATTGATCCCACATTTCCAAGATTAAGGTTCTTGACACTGATCCTATGATTAGCTGGTGAGAGATATCTGGGATAGATCTCTAAACAGGGTTTTAGACATAATCTTATTTTGTTATCGATCCCAGATTTATTTTGTGATAGGTTCGGTATGGACCTGTTTAATGGGACTTTGTTTGTTTGTTTGTTTTATTTTGCTTATTTAAAGTAAGTCGACTTAGTACTAAAGAAAGGATACATTTCATTAGGTCTAACCCATATACTGTTCTATTTTCAATCATCACCTTATTTCCTAAATGAATAAGAGTTTGAAAGAAAATAGTTCAACAAACCTTTGTAATCATTTGATCGTTCTCTTTGTATCAGAAGTCATTTGTGAAATATAGTATGGTACAAACTGATTGTGGATTTCAAAAGGAGAAAGGAGACATAAAAAGAAAGATCATCAGCAAAAAATGTCATTTCCAGACAGACTTAAGATGTGATGTTTATTAAAATTATAACGGCCCATTAATGATTTTAACTTTTTGGAGAACAAGCATTTAATCTTCTATGGGAGACGGTTGGGATTTTCTTTAATGTCAGAATATAGTTTCCTTTCAGGATGATAAGGAAGAAATAAATAATGTGCCGAATTTGATGTAAAATTTGACAAGAAGGCATATTAAATATTTTTGCTATGAAGTGACCAGGAAATTTATTAAACTATCCAGGCATCTACATTATTAAATGGCCATTGCCATAATAAATATATAAGCTACATTTCTCCAACCTTAGGTTTGATCCGAAATATTTATCAGGCAAATCTAAGATCGATGTCGTAAATTCTGGTGATCCGCAAAGTCTGAATCAATCGGAAATATATCATTTTTAAAAAACTTGCAATCAGTGCCAATATCAGATGTGTAAGGCAAATTAGGGGTTCAATCCCAAAAACGTCACAGTGCAAGCTTGCATTCATTAAAAATCGCTTACATGACAGACTGGATACAACCGCAAAAGTCTCTCACCAGACAAACTTGAGACCCAAATATCTGTTCCTATGTAAATCTGGGGTGGGTTCCAAATATTAAAGAGACCCCCCATATATGTATATGGGGGTCTCTTTAAGAACCCTCCAAACAACCTAGTTCATTTGGATGAAGTACCCAGAATTCCAAAATTATCTTTGGGAAGTGAAAATACAAAGTAGGAATTAAGCGTATTTTTCTCCTTCAAAATACCGTCCATTTTAATAAATTAACTTGTATTAGATGCTTTTAAAATGTGGTTCCATTTTTCCATGAATATTAAAATACATCTGTTCAATCTATTTGTACTTGAATGCTTGGATTCAGATAAGATTGGGCTACTGGATCCGCATAGGCAACTTATCAACTTATACCATCGCCTTTATGTATTATTGTGATACCGATGGAAAGACCATTAGCTACCTTTCAATCGGTTTCTAGCCTGTTATGGCTAGCTAGCAGCTCCTGGGTCTTCTTAAAAGACTATGCATGTCGTCTTTTAGTTCTATGCAACCAGTCAGTTTTAACAAAGATAGAAAATGTTTGCAATCGAGTTCTTGCATCTCTTGTATAACTTTCAGCATTTTCAATGACAGATAATTCAGACGTTTCCACGTGCAGGCTTTCTTGCAGAGCTACCTGAATGCCTGTCACTATCTTTGTCATGGATTGCGAGATACTCATCATAACATTATTAACTGCTGCGACTACAGCAGTCTCAGCCGTCACCCTCCTTATGAGGGGTTGCGACACAATAATCACATCATCATTACCGCCTGAGACTACTGCTTTGATTGCTATTTCTTTCTCTTTGTGAGGGATTGCGAGAAAGTAATCACAGTAGTATTACATACTACAACTAATGCTGTGATTGTCAGGTCACTGCGCGATTTCAGAAAGGAACAAACATACAGTATTGGTATAAAATCTTTTCTTTAAGAACCACCATACTTCCAGTTTCATACTCCTTAAAAATACGATAATGGACGCTTCTATCTTCCTTCAGGGTTTTCTTTTCTCTTCCCACAACATATCTGTTCACTTCATACGGATTATATTTAAAATAAATACAGTGAATGATATAGATTTTCATACTTCTTTTCCATCTCAAACAATGTAAACCGATTTGCTACAATACATTTGTATTTTTCTTGTTTTAATAGTCCAGAATTCAATAATAACGTAAGAACCTAATTATGCATTCCCACAAGAAAGGTACTCGGTCCGTTATTCTAGTTTTCTTGCTCTCTCCCGACCGTTATAATTCATGAACTGCGTGCGGCTGATACCAAAAACGAAAATGACTGTTGTATTTATAACACATTACTTGTTGATAATGTTCTTTTAACGAGGACGGATGGAGTCTTGCTGACCATTTCTTTGTGCTACTGTCTGCAAGTACCTTGGCACTTTATTGGCTCTAGGAAATGAGAACTAAGTGCCGTTCCCAATGATGCGCCGAGGCAGCCGACACAGACTACTACTAGTACTACTACTACTAATTATTATTATTATTATTATTAGTAGTAGTAGTAGTAGTAGTAGTAGTAGTAGTAGTAGTAGAAGTAGTAGTATATCTAAAAAATTAAAATGCAACACAGGTACAAACTGATCAGTGAGCTTATTATGCAACAGAGGTTCAAACTGATCAGAGAGCTTATAGCAAATATAAATTTTATCGGAAAATAAACTTTCTTGACACCTGTAGAAATAAAGTCAATACATATGTGCAGAACTATTATATAAATTTGTCTGTATGCTAAGACTTAACCATTTTCAATGGTCGAACTTTCGAACTTTTGGGTGCAGAAGAAGAAGCAGACAGAAAAAAGAGGTGGGAAGACAACATTAAGGAGTTTACAGGCATGGGATTTGGAGATTCTCAAAGTGCAGTAGAGAACAGGGAATAATGGAGAGAATTGGTTGTAAAGTCAACTGTGGTGCCCACCGACCTCTTGGGTTAAGGGATTAATGATGATGATGATGATGATGAACTTTCAAGAGTGAGAGACCGAAATACATAACAGCTGAGTTCCGAGCAGACAAATACGTTTTAGTTAACAGTATGGAAACTTAATTTATTAAAATGGTTATCGTAAGAGTGAGCATACGCATATTTTGGTCAAGAGCTAACTTTTTGAATTACTTGTTTTGATACCTCAAAGTCAGTTTGCTTATCAAGACCCGTACGCTTTGCCACGTGTAATGTGTTTACCCTGATCATAACATGGATGGGAAGAATATATCATTTAGTATGTCTAACATATTATACACCTATCCTAGTCTTTCATTTATATGTGGTATCACATATAGCTATAACTCTTGTCCATGGGTATATCGGCTTTGAAAAACCAATATTAGACGGTGACAACCTGTATAGTACCAAATGTTGTAAACCAGTAATGTAGAAGGAAATTCTTTTCCCCTCGACACAAAACTTATTTATGCGACTCCTTCTCAATAAATAGCATTCTAATGGGATTTTGTCCTACCTCCTCCTCATTTCTCCCTGATATAAACAAATATAAGTATTGCAGCTTGATTCATATAATTATCGCATATTAATATTTTATTTTATTCTAATAATCTTATATCTGATATATTCTTTACATTTTAGATTTGATGTACATAATTCGATCTCTTGTATCAACCCTCCACTTATACACATAAAAATAAACAAGTTGTTTCTAAAACACATTTCGCTTTTACTTTGTCTGGACGGCAAATGGAATTTATATACTGTAATGAACACCATCTCAGCATGCAACAAGTGTTTATAATAAAATTTTAAAAAATGCATATAAAGTTTTGTACATCTTTCGACTGTTTCGACTGTTTCTTTTTCCATTTAGAAGCAGATATAAATACTGATCGATAATACATAATTTGGCATGTTGCGATATAGCAAAACGTGTTTTGTGATTAAAGTAATCATCTTATTTGCCTACGCAAGGAAAGTGATTAGGGGAAGTATGCTCCTTTAGATTAAAGGTCGACAACTATAATAAAATGAAATAGCAAAATGGACATTTACAATTGTATGACATGCAACAGAGCTGTTACTGTTTCCATCTATACAATCATTCCAAATTATGCTTTCAGGCTTATTACTGGTACAAACTGGGGTGGGACATCCTATACCATGCTATATGTATAACTGCTTCACCTGTCCTTATTTCAAAAACGTAGCACATACACTTTAACAAAACAAGTAGATCATTACCAGATGCAAAGCCGTCATTAACTATAGTAAACGCGTATTCGAGAGTTAAAAGCAAGTCATAACACTGTTATGAAAATGCATTTAATTCTAAAACAAATGTTTTTATTTTCAGTCTGACTTGTTCGACATGTTTTGTTTTATCTGAGATGGATTGTGCGAAGATACGCAACGTTAATTTTCATTTGGCAGTGAGTTATGCAGACATTGTTTGTTTTCTAGACCAGATACATGGATTATGCATCAGTACAAGCAAGGTATCCCAACTTATTTATAAGCAGGTTAATACTTCCGGTAATCAAAAAGGTGGCTGTTGGATGCATCTATGATGTTGTCAAAGAGGAATAATAATATCAACGAACACGGTACAGAGATTGATGTAATTACTCGATTCTGTTGATACACAATCACCACTAAGAAGGATTTTGTAGATATGAAAGTACTTTGAACAATATTTTGACTACATTCGTCACGTCGATTCTTACGATAAACTAAGCATGTGTGAACTCTGTGCATACACGTTTGTGTGTTTTCTTTAAGTGTGTGTGTGTGTGTGTGTGTGTGTGTGTGTGTGTGTGTGTGTGTGTGTGTGTGTGTGTGTGTGTGCAAGGAGAATTAAAAAAATATGATGATAATTTTGATGGCTTGTTGACTGAGATAAACTATACTAACTGTGTGTCTGTCGGTTAGTTATATATTTCCCGCTATGTGAGTATGTACTTGCTTGATCCCTCTAACTCACATGCTGGAAATATCTCCCCCAAGATACATAATTCGGATGGACAGGAAAGGAAACTCATATTTATAAAAATACAGTTGTTTTTTTGTTTGACAGATATATTATTCAATTCTCATTCTATTCGAATTACTGAATGTCCAATGTCAAACTGCTCGACTCGACTAGCATTATTGGATTGACAACCTCATACCGCAGTTTCTACTGCAGAATGCTAAATCATTTGTACCTATTTCGAGAAGAGGCAATAAAGAATCAACAAATATTAGAAATCTGATTCGATGATCCCTTTTCTAAACAAATTATTTTGATAAACATTAGAGTCAGGTTCTGTCAGTAAATCTATAAAAATGTCAAAGTGTTATGCACTGATAAAGTAAAACCAAATTAATTATTCCGGTAATCAACACATACTAGTACAGAATATGAATATAATGTGTGGCACGGTCTGCACTTTTGGAGGCATAATTCAGAGTCTTTATCTATAAACAAACATTAATTACCATTCTCCATAATGGTAAAGTAACGATTACATCAAAATATAATTTCAAAACAGTATTTTATTAACTAAATTGAGGTTACTTTGTTTTTCCGAGAGGGTACTTTCTTTTTCCGAGTCCGTATAAGATATACGTCATCGTGTGATAAAATAAACATAATATGGTCACTTGGAGTGTGATTATTTGGTCTTCGTATCTTTTTATATAATCTACTATGCTGGCTGTGCACCTGATAATGGAGACTGACCACGTGTTCTTCTTCGTTTTCTTTTCTTATTCTTCTCATTATTATTATTATTATTATTATTATTATTATTATTATTATTATTATTATTATTATTATCTTTAAAATCCTGGTTATTTCGTATCATTCTTTCAGACAGTAAAATACTATAGTACATATACCGTTTCAATAGTGGCCCCTACTGATGACTATACTTATTACATAATACGTAGACCTTTATGTTCGTTCACCTTTTCTTTTCTGTATATATCAGACAAAAAGATGTTTCCATTATTAGACTTTATCCGACTGAGCCATATCGCTTACAACATAGTTGTTTAATGACACACATTTGAAACTAACAGTTCAATAAGTGGAATATGCTGAACGTAAGTGTTGTGTGCAAATTACTTAAGACAAAATGTCGAAGCCTGAACAATCTATTTATCAACATATGAATAACAGGTCTAAGCCGTGTCGTTATAAAGTTTTAGAGTCATTGTGCCGACAAAGCTTTCATGTAGCATGCATACAGCATGCATGTAGTAGAAGCAGGCTCATGAAACAAAAGTCAAAAAAGGCAGATATCAATGTAATTCACAGAGAACTGACCGATTTCCTATAAAATTGACAAGGTTTTAATCTAGAGCTGTCAGCATTTTTCCGCAGAAAATTCCGGAACATTTCCATTCGCTTCTTTGCTGTGGGTTTTTTATGAGTGAGTGACTAAGCCTTCGAGTTATATTAATAACTAATCTGTGCACCTATACATCGGATAGACCTTATACTAATACTGTGTTGCGTCTGTTGTTGAAAACGGAGTGGGCTCAGATCAGTAATAAGTCTCATTTTGATATTAAGTTAGTTCTTGTTTTTGTGTTTGAATTTTCCTTCTTTTTTAAATTGAAAAAAGTAAAATTGGTTCTAAATCACACAGAAAAATTGAATTCCAGAGATACATTTTCCGACAACGATACCTTGAATTAGTCTGAACTTTGAATGTGGTAAAAGTATGAATTTTAGCAAACACACTTACAAGTCGATGCTAATAACTGATATGATGTAAATTCTTTCGGACGACACAACAGTAAATATACAATCTACCACAAGTTACATCGCAAACGCCTTCAACAATGAAGCGTAAGATGAGAAGACATGATGTAACAGCTTGAACAGAAACAAAAACCAATTTCAGTCTCAAGCTGAAAGTTACAAATGCAACCATTTCTTCTGAGCCATTAAATGAAGATATTAACATCTTGCAAGAACCATATGAAAGAATACCTTCAGATTAACTAGGGTCGGAATCTGGCTTGTTTGTTTCTCAACTCGCCTATGCAAGTGAATACCCGGGTAAGCGAACCAATAACGCCTCAAATGTAGTTTAAGTTAGTGGTAGTGAGAGAACAAATTCTAAACGTCTCACTGAACTGAAAATAATAGTATAAGAAAATTATTAAATAGCATCATTAGACTAAATAAAACAAACAATAAAAGGATAAATAACGTAAAACGTCCAAACATACACCATAAAGTGCAGCAATGTATCCCGTAATGTAAGTTATAAATACTTTGAAAAGGAAAATATTTATTCAGAAATGATACAATGCAAGGCTTACATGTACCAAGATGATTGCATAGGATTTGAAAATGAGGACCAAATTTCACCCTGCCTATGATAGGACTTGTAGAGATTTAGCATTATCTGTAAAGTCAATAAAAGAGGAAATCTTGCAACTCTCCTGCGTCACAAATATGATTCCAAATTCCATCACAACCTTGGAAAAACATCCGAATTACATCCACAGTATCAACAATAAACTTGCTCCATTGGGCAAGCGCATTGCACAAAAAAGTCAAAATTTCTCAACGGATATTGATAACATTCATTCTTCAATTACATAAATCAAAACAAATCTTGAGGAAAAAAGTGTTAACATAAAAAATATAGCCAATAGTAGACAAACTTAGAAAGGCTGAAACCAATTACTCTAGCACACACTAATGGTTTTAAATACTACCCACCACTTCTGCATCAGTTTCTATCTACGACGTCGTGTGTGATGATGAATCTGATCATCACAAGTGAGATCAAGTGTCAAACAAAAACACCAAACTGTTGTTGTTGGTAGTTTCTTTCTTAAACCTATCAAGCTTTCTGGAGGGAGACCTGATGTATATGTACACTCTCCCTCAAGCCACAATACTTTAGGTAAAACAATAACATGGCAAAATGTATCTAGCTACCCTTGGCACAGCACTCATACATGTCTGAAAGGATGCTGCCAATCAACGGGTGGAGATATGTAGATTCTCTTGTCAATACAAGTCATTCACTATGTCGATTTCAGCAAGTTACAATATGACAGTTTCTGGTCTTGTTTCAAGTTGGAGTGTTGAGATTGTTCCATATGATATTGTATTGATGTCAAATACAATTCACTCAAACTTGGAACAGGAGCTTTCACTTATTTTTCAAAGAGACAGCAGTCGCTTGAGAAATGAGATTTGTTTCAATTATATTCATCATCTATCATATCCATTGCACGCGGTAACCACTGAGGAAACTCAGTTGCAACCACACATGAAATTATCACGATGCAATAGTCGTTACAGGCACATCAACTGCAGGCGCATCATACACAATTAATACTCAAGACAAATTCATTACACAAGAGCAAAGCATGAACAGACATTGCGCACCTTGCGATTCCTACGGTCAAGACTCATCTGTCTGTTAGTATCGGGACTTTGCCACACACTGAACGCTCAAAATACAATCTTTACATACAAAAGCAAAACACGATAAGATAGTGTGCACATTGCGATTCCAGCAGACGTGAATCATCTGTCTGTTGGATCTGAGCATTGGCAGCGCTAGACCTGGATGAAGAATTCGTCAGGTGCCTTACCCAGAATTGTATTACCAAAATTCTGATGAGTATGTATAATGTCCCGCTAGAAATAACCTGGAGATAGCATGATATTTAATCTTCGGAATAAGTTTGATATCTAGCCAATATTTGTGATCAATGCAGCGTCTTGAACTGCAAATGTCAGCAAGGAACACATTCAATAAAAATGCATGTGAAACTACTACTGAACACAAGATTACTTGATTATCGCAAACAAACGAATATTGACGGTCATAAATTAATCAATCACTAAAGCTAAAAGAATATTATTTTCAAGATTAATTGAAAAAGCACAGCCGAAAAATACGGAAACATTTTCATAATTTTAATTCGAGATCATTTCCCTTCAGAATTAAAAACTGGTACTCATGCGACTACATAGCCAAATGACTATTAGATATTGCATAGGACCTTGATATCTCTTCTACATCATTAATCAAAATGTTTGAGAATACTCTATAATACCACTTGAGTTTGCACTCCCAACAGATTCTGAAGTGTGAAACATGCCATCTGATATATATCATTCCATCCCTTGCGTATATGTTCAAGATTTTACTTATTTTCCTCGAGAAACTAGATGGTACCAAAGCAATAGGACTCGATTATATCTCACCAGACTATCCACCCTAACTCTCATTCGTTAATGTACAGTCGTTACACTTTATTGCAGAGTTAAGCAATTTAAAGCTATTACGACACATAAATCGTTTTAGAACATGGCACTACAATATAATAACGATTTCTGAATTTCAGCTTCCAATATCCATCCACACAATATACGGTCTATTTTCGAACAAACGTCCATTATCTTTTCTTTTCAGAACGCGCGTCACAAATTTCGTCCTTCTGGTTTTGCCATAGTTCAAATAAATTGTGATAGCTAATTCAGATGGCCGCAATACTTCCCCATCTCCGAAACTACATGCATGCTTTATGTATGTTTTAATCCAATGTGCATTAACGCACCTCAGAGAGTCTGGAGTATATTGCCAAAATAAGTATGATCCCTGGAACATCAGTCTGCAATATATCTGAAAACTCTCTTTTACTCGATAATTGCCCCTAATTGTAGCTGCAAAATATAATGTCCAAAAACATAAAATATATAAGGGATATACAATGCATATTGTAAACGAAGTGTCTGACTTTTTCCCTTAAATATTGTCATAGAACACAACTGTGCTATTTGACGAAAGTCTTTAAAGCCATTATGAGCCGCCGTCCCACCCATAAAGGTCGTTACAGTCTTGTGAAGTGATGAACGTTAGATTCATTACGTCCAAATGGATTTAAATGTACCTTCAGGATTTTAATTCAAAAGAAATGCTATTAAAAATGAAAAGAGAAAAATAAAATAATTGAAAGAAGGGATGCAATTAAATAAAACAACATCATAAGTTCAGGAAGTTATATCATAATGATTAGAAGATAAAAAAAAATGTTAAAAGATATTTTCATTCATATGAACATTCATATTGTAGACAACTTTTGTTTCTGTCTCATACGAAACATGTAAACTACTGTTCCTACTAACGTTTGCTTTCCTTATACATTTGATCAACCATAATACAGTTTTACAGTTAAATCTGTTAACATAAAATTATAATTATTACTGTATTGAATGTAAATTTATCCATCGAATATTGTCAATAAGGTCGCAAAACTCGTGAGACTAATAAAATAAACACCACTAACAAGGATTGTTTCAGAACCTTTTCATAATTTCTGAAACACCTATATAGTTTTCACTATATATCGTACAATGAATTTATATCTTTTGAGTTGGCCATATTAACTATGTTAGATATACATACAACATATTCCAGAGTTTTCGAAAAACTGACCTACAAATACGTGTTTCAGAATAAAATAAAATTATATTATAAACGCATAATGCTACTTAGAAGGAGCAGATTACACAAGTGATTAACTGAAATGATATCGATCATATAGATATAAATCGATTAAAATTTCAACAGGCTGACCTGAATCAATTTCTAGCTCAGATAGGGACTTTACTTTTAACAGAGCACATAACAACTCCAGTATTGATGTAATTGCATATAGTCCATAATAACTTCCAGTCTATTTTTAAAAGTGACTTTCAGATACACGCCTTCTTTGCATATAAGATAAGTTTAATTGCATGTGAAATAAATTCAGTTTATTTCAGGAACCAATGCGATCTTAGTATGCAAGGTGTAATACCATAATAACATTCTGATTTTAATGTTCAGTGTAAAAATCGCGAAGAATCTGAATTTGGCTTGAGATGGCATAAATTCATACTGGATGGCTTGAGATGGCATAAATTCATACTGGAAACTATTCAAGTTCGTCTGAGATGGCATAAATTCATACTGGAAACTATTCACGTTGGTCTGAGATGGCATAAATTCATACTGGAAACTATTCACGTTGGTCTGAGATAGCAAGAATGCATACTAGGAGATATTGAATTTGACATAAGATAGTATGAATTCATTCGAGAAGAATCTGCATTTGGTCTGAGATGGCATAAATTCATACTGGAAACTATTCACGTTGGTCTGAGATAGCAAGAATGCATACTAGGAGATATTGAATTTGACATAAGATAGTATGAATTCATTCGAGAAGAATCTGCATTTGGTCTGAGATGGCATAAATTCATACTGGAAACTATTCACGTTGGTCTGAGATAGCAAGAATGCATACTAGGAGATATTGAATTTGACATAAGATAGTATGAATTCATTCGAGAAGAATCTGCATTTGGTCTGAGATGGCATAAATTCATACTGGAAACTATTCACGTTGGTCTGAGATAGCAAGAATGCATACTAGGAGATATTGAATTTGACATAAGATAGTATGAATTCATTCGAGAAGAATCTGCATTTGGTCTGAGATGGCATAAATTCATACTGGAAACTATTCACGTTGGTCTGAGATAGCAAGAATGCATACTAGGAGATATTGAATTTGACATAAGATAGTATGAATTCATTCGAGAAGAATCTGCATTTGGTCTGAGATGGCATAAATTCATACTGGAAACTATTCACGTTGGTCTGAGATAGCAAGAATGCATACTAGGAGATATTGAATTTGACATAAGATAGTATGAATTCATTCGAGAAGAATCTGCATTTGGTCTACGATGGCATGAATTCATACTAAAATATATTTAGTTTGGTCTGAGATGGCATGATTTCTTGCCAGAAAATATTAAAGTTGGTCTGAAATGCCATGAATTCATGCTAGAAGTATTGAATGTGTCCTGCGAATGCATAAATTCATACTAAAAAATATTGAATGTGGTCCGAGATGGCTTCAATACATCCCAGAAGATACTGAATTTGGCCTGAGATGGCTTGAATAAAACCCAGAAGATAATGAATTTGGCCTAAGGTGGAATCAATACAACCAAGAAGATATCGAATGTAGCCTGAGATGGCATTAATTTATTCTACAAGACACTGAATACTAACAGATATTGAATGTGACCTGAGATGCCATGAAATCAAACTAGAACATATTGAATTTGGCCTGAGATGGCACGAATTCATACTATGAGATATTGAATGTGGCTCGATATAATAATAATAATAATAATAATAATAATAATAATAATAATAATAATGCGGACTTTGTATAGCGCCTAATCTTTAGAAGCTCTTAGCGCTTTACAACATTTGACAACACTTAAAAAACATATATAATGATATAATCACAAAAATAAAAACAAACACCACGAAATTAGAAAAAGAAAACATGCTGTAAATATTTAAGATAAGGAAGCATTATTAGGTCTTTAAGTCTGTTCTTGCAGTTGAAATAGGTGAGTTTTAAGAGCGCTCTTGAATGAGATCACTGTGTCTTTGTGTCTAAGTTCAGTGGGCAATTCGTTCCACGTTGCTGGGCCCTGGTATGCAAAAGAAAGTTGTCCATATGATTTCATTTTCATAGTGGAAATAATGAGAATACGAGTGTC
>JAECUM010060808.1:0-38446 GCA_016617855.1 Megalonaias nervosa
TGAAGATATTATTAATTTTAATGAATTTGATGGGGCTGTACATGAACGTACAAAAGAAAGAACTAAACAGGTTAAACGACTATCACCATCACCACAACGATTACCACAACAGTTATCATCATCACCACAACGATCACCACAACAATTACAATTTGAATCACCATGATCACCACAACAACAACTAATGAAACAAATAAAACAAAAAAAACTAGAACAAGATAAACATTTAGAAGAATTAATGAAACGATTTCAATCACCATGACAACCAGTTAGAACAACAGAGGAAGAAGATCAAGATCCTGGTGCAACTGGAAGTGGTTTAGGAAGTGGCTTTATTACTTGTCCCAATAACGTCCTTGCTGATGTTGATCGACTAGAAATTCTCATTGGAGGAAAACGAGCTGGCAATAATTCCCCAGAAATCATTAATGAAGCAGCCGATATTTGTAAACGATTATTTACAGGTGGTGTTACGGATATTAATGTGTATCGGTCCCTTATTAATGAAATCGCCGATAATTATTACAGCGACTGAGTATGTAATTAGATGCAATTAGTGATAAAATCACTTAATAATAATATGATCGTACACACTCATAGACCAACCATGGTCAGGGCAATAAATTCACGATTACCAGTATACAAAACGACCTACGGAGATGGACTAGGTGATGTTGTTCAAGGTCTATTTAGAGGGATAGCCCCAAAAGCAATACCGCTTGCAAAGCAATTAGGAATGAAAGCTATTGACATTGTTCGTGAGAAAGCTATTGGCACTGTTGGTGATGTTGCTAGCAAAGCATTCTCAGCAATCAAGGATAGTCTAGCGCGATTAATACGACAAGAACCTCAGCCAGTAAAATTACCCAGCACTGAAGTGATGCCCGCAAATGTCAGTAAAATAATAAATCAAGCTGCTAATCAGAAACTAGCAGAGTTGGCTACCAACGCTAATGTTGGTTTAGAAAAAGAAAAAAATATAACCGCTAGTCTGATAGCAGGAAGCGGTCTTCGTGTTAGACGAAGACGATAACAATAAATAATGTTCAAGCGTATATCTGATCCCGCGTTTGACATGGACGCACCAGTTTTAAAAGATGAATCTGTGCGCGATTATCAATATTATTCTTATGACGCACGTATATCTGATGAGCGTGGAAGAATTGAGATACAAGTTCAAGATACAAGCAGATATTTCTTACCTGCTGAAGCATTTATCGAGGTTGAAGGTGAAATTTTGCGAGCTGATAATACTCCATACGCAGCTGATACAGGTGTTAGTTTTGTTAATAATGGTATTATGGCATTATTTAAAAGTGCAGCATATATCATTGATTCACGAGAGATTGAGATCTGTCATGAAAACGTTGACGTTTCCACGACGATACTTGGTCTTGCGCGATATAGTGATGATTATTCAAGATCAGCTGGTCCGTCAATGATGTTTCCAAAGGATACTTCTAATTTTCCAGAGCATCAACAATATGATATAAGACGACCAAGAAACTTCGCAGGCGCCGCTGATTCTGATGTAAATCCGGTGGTTCATGGTGTTGATCCAGATTTTAACTTAGGATTTAGATCACGTCAAGCAATGTTAATCGGTGCAAGGAGATGATTTTCATGTGCAATTCCATTATCACATATCTTTGGATTCTGTAGAAATGTCAGAAAGGTCATTTTTGGAGCTAAGCATACAATTGCACTTGTGCGAAAGGGTACCGACGATGATGCAATATGGCGACCCGCTGGTACTGATGCTGGTAAAGTAATTCTTACAAAACTTTCTCTGTGGATGCCAGTAATGACTCCAACAATACCTGAAGAAGAACATTTACTTTCTTTTATGAGTCAAGGTGGTAAATCGATGTTATCATGGTTGACAATGACCACAGATTCTATCCAGAGTAACATTAATGGTTTATTTACTTGGCAAATAGCATCACAACAAGGTGTTTCTGCACCGCGACATATATTTATAGCATTACAAGATGCTGCACGAGTAAACTCACAAAATCTAAGCATAATGATATTTGACACGCTTGGGGTTAGTGAAGTTTCTTTGAGGATAAACGGACATCAAGAACCTTCTGAAGAGGTGTTGCTAAATTTTGAAAATAATCATGTTGCGCGTGCATATCATCGATTAATGACATTTATGGGACATGATCAAAATATTGATTCTGGTTTACAAATATCACAGATTTTACAACATTATATCTGATTTATTACTTTTCACAGGAACATTTAGATTTAACCAGACAATCAGTCATTGACATATATTTTCGAGCTCGCATAAACCAAGGAGCTATTGCTGATTACAGAGCTGTCGCTGTTATACTTAGCGATAAATCGATGTTACTTGAAGGTGTTAGTGGACGAATGAGAGTTATTGATGCCCCAGTAGAAAACATGTAATTAGATCACTCATAATAATTATAAATGTCACATCTAGTTAATGTCAGTCTGACTCCTGGTCAGATTAAAAAGCTACAATCATCATAAAAAAATAATTGTGCGGCAAAAATATCACTAAAGCGAGAACAAATCGCGAGTGGTCCGAATAAGCTATCATTATCAGAACGCCAGCATAAGCATTTCAATGAAGCAAAAAAACTAAATAAAGGTATAAAACTTAATCTTTCTGCGAGTGTCATTAAGGACATCGTTAAAACGGGTGGCATATTTCCACTTCTTGCCGCGTTACCAGCATTAATAGCCGATCCAACCCCAGCTGTTGCAAAAGCAGCTGCATTAGGCACTGTTGGAACCGCTGCTGGAATATCGTTAAAGAAAGCAACGGGTCAAGGAATTATGCACGCAGAAAATTTTAAAAAAAGATCACGGGCAAAACAACAGGGAAGACGTCTAAGAGCACCAAACGTTCCACAGCCGGGCCGTCTAAGATTATCATTATTGTAACACTTAAACAGATATCAGTAAATATAATGGTAGATATTTATGGAAGATCTTCTCGCAAAGCTCAGCAGCAAGTCAATTTATCTAAATACGCAACTCTTGATCAGCTCAGAAATGAAATCGATGATTTATTAAATATCACAAGTGTGGATCAAAATGAAGTCGTTGTTTTTCAGGATAAACAAGGGCGATTAAAAACGAGTAATATACAATTGTTAGATGTTCTTATATGAATTCCCACCGCGGTTATTAATAATATCGTTATTTTTTCTGATCAAGGTAAAATACAAGATTCTGGTAAGTCAGTTAACGATTTTATCAAGCGAGCTGGTGATTCATTCACCGGTAACATTATCATGAACCGAAATAAAATTACAGACTTTGGAAACCCAACCATAGATACAGATGCAGCAACAAAAAAATATGTCGATGATCAAGAATCTAAGTACGTATTAGTCAATGGTGGTATAATGCGTGCATTTCTCAATAGGAATAATAATGGTATTAATAATCTTAGAACACCAGAATCAGATTTCGATGCTGTAACGAAGAAATATGTAGACGATAGCAACATTAAGATCGCTAGCGATCAAGTAACAGCAATAACAACAATCAATAATGAAATGAATACACTCAATACTAATTTTACTAATCACATACAAACTTTCTTAAATTTTCGTAGAAACATAAACAGATCTATTAATGATTTTTTTGGAACTCCACCAATCGTTGATATCAAACTCTCCAAAATTAACATGAAACTCAACGACATTATTAACGGAATACCTATTATTGTTCAAAAAACTAATCTGATTAAAATTCCGCATGGACAAATTAAAAATATCGTGTACACAGTAGCATCAGGATCATCAACGTGGACACCGCAAAATAAAACTCTCGAACACACCGCAGAAGTAACAGGGTTATACAGGCTATCCCTGCACGGTTTGGAAATTACTGTGGCCACTTCATCATCACCGAATGTATATCATAATCCTCTGCTGGTGATGCTAAGCAAGGACATCAAAGAAACATTTACGTTAACATCAACGGAAATGCCCCCGAGATGTTACTGGTGGTGCCTGGAATTGTAGCTGAAGCTTAATTAAATGACGTTGTTAGGATAATGAATCGAGTGACTGAGTCACTTATCGACGTTCAACGTCACAGATACGCTCAAGTATGTGGGTGTCAAACCAAACTCAAAAATATCATCGACGATTATACAATAAAAGTAAAAAAATATCGCAGACGTATGGTTGTTATTGATATAATTGTTTACTCAGTTTCCGCTGTTATTGCTGGAACCGGATTATTATTATCAACAATAACAATGACAGCACCTGCAGTTGTAACAATCGTCGTTTCAACGGCAACAACATGCGCAGGTATTCTTAATATTATCGCGAAAAAGATATCTATGTGTACAAATGATAAATTACAAGAGTATATAACAAAGCTACACACAGCAACAACATCCTATTCTAAACTATCATCGTATCTTTCTGCGTATCTCAGCGATGGTAAAATATCTGATGAGGAGTTCGCAACGATAATGAAAACCTACGATGAAGCATTTAGAGAGGAACGCAACGCCTTCTCTAGCAACTCTAGTGATAAAGTAACTTGCGCGACTGAAGGTTGAATTCATGAGATTGCGTTCTATCAAATAACGGAGTATTTTAATAATGTCGACGTTGGAACTATTACAGAAGATCGTCACTAATACAACGCATACAAAAACTACTATGATATCATTAAGTTCGACCAATCCTGAATTTAGCGTTAACTTTCCAACTGCAATTCCAGCAAGTGAAATAGCATTAGCGCAATTACGAGTTTATCATAGCTGGCCAAATATCAGGTCAAAATCGTTTGGTGGACTACCACCAAATAATTCACTTGTATTTGCGAATAAGAATAAACCTGATGGAACTCTTGATTGGCAAGTTGTTGGAATTTCAACGGGCAGTTATCAAATAGAACAGATTAATGATGAGTTTCAACGCAGAATTAAATCTATCACAGGAAAAGAATCCAAAACAGCAATCACTGTTTACGAACCAATATTATCAGCGGCGATTGAAATAAATTCCCCTGATTATGTTGTAGATATTTATCAAAGTTCCATCAGATCTGTGTTAGGATGGCCTGATGTTGCTCCAGACCAAAAGTCAAATGGAATTCCAAAACCAGCCAAAAATGAATTTCTCACAATGGAAAAAAGATTCATTAAAGATCCAGAATATTGAAATAAAAATCCATGGCATTATATAGGACTTAAATTTGATCCAAGCAACAATAAACATTACTTTACCGATTTTGACAGTAAAAGGATCCCTAAGATGACTAGATCAGTATTTGATACCATCAAGATCGAGGGAAACTCTGATGTTCGTTATACTCTTAATGAAGAATTTTTTAAAATGTTTTTAGATGTTCTTAAGCCTGAATACGATAAAACATTTAATGATTGAAGAAGTTTACTTATTTCATTATCTCAACATTATGACGATGGTGTAAAAAATCAGATAATCGAAACAATAAAACATTTAAATGGATCTTATTTGATTTATACATCGCTAATCGAAGTATTATAAAAAATGCGACTGAAATCAGTGGAATTCTTGAGCAATATTTTCTTACTTATTATAAAATAACAGGAAAAGATTCACAAACATTTATAATACCAGGATTTGACAATACCGATATGAAAAAATCAATCACTGATCTTATTGAAGAATATTTTCCTAAAATACATGCAGCATGGATACGGTGGAGGCCGTCATATCTCGCCTGGTATTGTTAATATAACATCAACGATCGCAGTCAATCTAGTATGTGATGTAATTGATGACAGCTATCAAGTAGATCTTTCAAAGTCTAGCCAGGCCCAGCAAGGTTATATATTATATTCATTTAGCCCTCAAGCACCTCCCTGGTGGTTAATTGTATCTGAACCAATAAACCCCGTTTATCTACGTGTACATAATCCGTTATTATCAAGGATACATTTCAAACTTACAGACCAAATAGGACGTATTTTGGATTTACAGAATGAAACGTTAAGTATAAATCTGTATGTGAGATCATAGAGCGTTTTATCACAATGCGTCATCGTAAAACAAAAAAAAATATCCGAATCAGATCAGAATAGTTTTTTTTTTACTGGGGTAAATCGTAATTATTATAAATAAATAAACTGTATACTAGTTTTGCCAGGGATTTTGTTTAGCCATTATCACATTAACTCCACTTTCATTATCATTATCACTTTCATTTTCATTTTCACAATGCTCTCTTAACTGTCTTATACGAAAGTTTATAATCTTTTTCTGTTCATATTCATGACATAATTCTAACTTAATTTTGTCAATAGCTTGCAAGAGAGGTACAAACAGCTTTACCTGATCATCTGTAGCTGTTGCCAGCGACTGTAACATTGCCTGCTGGATAAATTTCATGAATTTATAATCAGATGGTAGTGTGTACCTGTTCTCTAATTTTTGTTGTTGTAATGATTCAAAATCACATAGAATTTTTTCAGGATTAAGATTATCAGATATATTTACACCGTTATGCTGTAATTTTTTAATCGCAGAAATAATAACATTAATGTTTTCAGAATTCATTGTATTATATATGTTTGTTTAATATAAAAATAAAATAAAAATAATAGTCCCTAAGGACTGTTTCAAGATGATTATATACATATGAAGATGATTATATACATATGAAGATGATTATTTACACATGATTATATACATATGAAGATGATTATATACATATTATTATATACATATTATTATATACACATGAAGATGATTATATACATGTGATTATTATATACATATGATTATATCTTAATTAAGGACAGCACAAAACACAGAATCTTAATTACAGTAGCGTATTTACAGCAAGCGTATTTACAGCACAGTTACATATAAACTTATCTCATGGACGCATTCGCATAGACACACCCCCCAGCGAATTCCTAATCGAAACGAAATATAGAAATTCAGAGGGCTGTCTAGGCATTGTGATTTTATGTACCCCCCCAAATCAAGCATATTTACAGTAACGTACTTACAGTAAAGTATCTACAGCAAGCATATTTACAGCAATTATATACAGGGTTTTATTGTGGATGGCACAGTTACATATAAACTTAATTCTAAGAACTTTAACTCTAGGACAACACAGTTACATATAAACTTATCTTAGGGCCTTCTCTATGTTTCAATAGAAACTTGCACACCCTCCCCATATAATCAACCCGGGGGGGGTGCAAAAGTACACCCACCACGTGTTGACATAGTGGGAAAATGTGTAAATCTCTATTGAAACGTAGAACTGGAGCAGCCGAGGCCCCCAATTAAATAAGTTTTCTGGCATCAAATCGCCTTTTGCCCGACAGTTTGCCGGTCACGAGAATCGAACCACGGACCTCAAGCACGAAAATCCAGCGCGTTAGCAATTGGCCACCGGACTTCAATATGTATACATAATGAAAATATTAGTATATAGTTAAGCGTAATGTACTTGCATACAGAATAAAATCAGAATTTATTGTAAATGTATTATGCATTTCTTAATAAAATCAGAATTTATTGTGGATTTCTTAATAAAATCAGAATTTATTGTAAAACGTGAATTTATTTTCAGTTTCCAAATGCTTGAAACTGCATTACACAAAACCCACAGTTGAAAGTCTGTATTAATCAGACGTTGCCAAGGATACTAAAATAATCAATAAGTTATACAAACACGCAATGCCAGCTCATTTCTAAAATTAACCTCATGTACAATTCACTGCTGGGTCGCATAAGAACGTAGAAAATATAAATATTATTGAGATTTTTATATGGTCAATAGAATAATGTGCATAATAGCATCATTATTTATACAACGATGATGAAATTATTGAAAATTCTCAATTGTTGTAGGGTAAAAACCCCAGCGATTGTCTAATTGATTTTGATGATTTCTTGATAAATTTGCCAATAACTCACTAAAAACTGATAAAAAACAAGAAATTTTGATCAAAAATCACTTCATATTAGCAAACAATAGTGATATTTTAGCCAAAGTTTTCTATAAAATTGAAAAATCATCAAAATCAATTAGAGAATCGCTGGGGGTTTTACCCTACCAGCGCTACAAAATCTAGCCGAATTTCATTGATTTTTGGTCATTTTTCATGCAAAAAACGAGATTTTCGAACAAAAAACCAACAAAAAACGAGATTTTCGAACAAAATCAACAAAATAAAAAAAAACATTAAATAAAGGCGATTTTTATTTGTAATACTGTTGAGATTTATATGTATAACTAAATTCATTGAAATGTTTTTACGGTCGAAGTTTGGACAATCAGAGAATGTGATATGTGTTTTGTGTACCATTGAAATATATATCGATACTTACTCAAAACAGTGTGTGTTCTGACCCAAACTCGCAATATCATTAGTACAACAAGTAGGACAACTACGATATTTACTATTATGCTTGACGGAGTTGTCTCGCTTCATTATCTAATACTATAGGAACATTATATCAATGAAAAAAACACCTGCATAAAACTATGAAAGCAAAAAGATACTGGTTCATGAAGAAGGTTCTGGTAGACTAACATATTGGAACCTGATTTTTTTTAGAAATCTCTTGGAAAAAGCAGATCTCCTGACATTATCTGCCACGTATTTTACTGAACGAGATGCTATGTTAAAGTATTTACCAGCAGAATTAATTGATTTAAATATAATTTCTTCACCAGTCTCTGCATTTACGGCTTTAATAGCTCTCTTTCCGAATATTTTACACCTCCCTGTATTTCCACGTGCAGAATTTTGACTCTGTGTAATAGCTTGCAGGTTATCAAGCGAGTTAACAAGTTTATTACCACTAATGTGATCTATTACGTATCCATCTTTAATGATTCCAAAATAATACTCGAACACGAACCTATGTGATAAATAATTTTTATTTCCATTGGTATTAAATATAAGATAACCAGTATTATTAACACTACTGACTGGTTTCTTTAATCTGCAGTTCCTAATTACACCATCACGAGATGCTTCATAATTAGTGATTATTGGATGCTTCACAAACTCATTTTGCTCCATTTATATACTAATATTATTTGTTTAAATCATTATTTTGAAAATCTAGCGAGATAATCTTCCTCGGTTTTTATAGGAGATTCAGAGGATGTATTCTTTTTATCGTAATATCGTTTCAGCTCTCTGTATTTTTTGCCACCACATTGCGCACACAATTGAGTTTTTCCTCTGACTCCAACACCACACCGCATACACGGTTTTGGTCCGAAACTACCTTGTCTAACGCACTGCATATGAAAGCCGCAGAATTCATTTATGCATGTTTTGTTACAAGGAGAAGTATATCCGATCATAAGCCAATGGCATCAATTCTTTGTTTGAATCATATACAAAAGATTAAAATTCAATTAAATATATATTTGTCCTAATTATAATCATGCAGGAATTATCCGCGATTGAACATTCCGCAGCTAGATTTGATCTTGACAGACTGCCGAAACACAAATTTACTTTTTCGATGCAAGATCTAGCTTTAACGAATAAAGATATAACAAAACGTATCCATGAGGCCAAAAAAGGAATTTCGCGACATTCAGAATTAAAAATACTGTTAATGTGATGAATGACAAACGAGGAAAAGAGATTATTGACTACCTTGTTCAGAAATATTTTAATAAAATTTATTGTAAAGACAGACAATGACACCTGGATTATTCGTGACAAACGTGATTCTGTCCATAGGTCAGGAGATAATATTGTTCTTAGTAAAAATTCCAGACCAGGAATACTTACTGGTATTGACAAACCGTATTGCGAGTGATCATACCCTGTAACTGCGGTTGTATACGCGGTATACCCGTTAAATAATAAACCTGACGTTGGGGATCTCAAACCCATGAAACTGTCATCACTGACTTCGTCAAGGATAAATTGTGTAGCTGAACGGGTTACAGAACACTTCACAAACGCGATACGTGGAAACGGTTTAACGGATTTAAGATGCAAAAAAATAAACACGTGGGCAAAAACAGTTAAAGATACCGGAGCATCCATCAGCGATGTTGCTGAGCTGGGAAAGAAATTAAAATTCCCAATAACGGTGAAGACGTTAGCCGGAGAGGTTTTGTACAAACCAAAATATAAATCAAGAGGAGCTTCGATAGATATTATTGATCATAACGCACATGCATGGACTGTGGCAGTAACAATATTTCCACGAGATAGAACGGTTAAATTTTATAATGGTCATGTATTTGATGCTATCAGAAATATCAGTAAAATTGACCCTGTATCTGTGTGGCTGTTTCAGAGTTCGGAATATGATTATCATGATCAGTTTGTACAATCTAATGGTGATATTTATCGTACAGAATCTCTCCATGGGGAAATGAAAAATCTTGCACAACGCCTTTGGCATGAATACACATTTGATAATACTAAGGTTGAACAATTACTTAATAACTGTTTTACCATTCCATCGGTTGCTGCTCAGGAAAAAAATTCATGGAAACCGACATGATTAGAATTTCTTGAAGATGTCCAGAAAAGTTGTATCGAATACGGACAAGGTGGATTGTGGAATATTAAATACGATTATAATGACGTTATCTCAGTCGATATGGTAGCGTGTTATCCTGGAAGTTTTCTTGGATACGGAGAGTGTTCTGAATACTTTAAGAGATTTGGACATCCGAAACATGAGATGACCAGAGTAGCCATAAACGGACCTTTACCTGCTGACTTAACCGGATTTGCTTGTATAGAGTCGTTCGAGTTTTACAAGGATCTCCATCCGATTGTTTATGCGTGGTTTGGAAAACATTTTTCAGAGCGATGTTGGGCTCCAATAGTACTAATAAAGTATATGCTTGATGCTGGAATTTTAATGTCGTTATGCGTAAGTGAAGCAATTATATCATACCACGTGCAGAAACAAGTCTGGTTGCCAGAACCGGATGTATTTAATGATGCTAGAGGAGATTTTCCCAATTCTGAAGATGATATTTTTAGTGAATGCAGGAGAGAGCGTGATGAGAAATTTGCAAAAGATCTCGGCAGAAAAATAATCGGTAAATTTACGCAGGGAGGATCACACGATCATAAACGAGCGTGTACAAGATTAATCATGGACAATGCTGAACTCGATTTTATAATCACTGATACAACGGAGAAAAACACATTTATAGGTCGCAGTAATGCTTATTTATCAGACGGAACAAAATTAGGTACAATTGTGAGCTATACTGATGGCGAGTCACCTCAGTTTACTCATTTAAGATCTTCAATGCTAGCGTATGTTTCGATAAATCTATTATCGATGATAAACAGATTTCCTCGTTACGCAGTCAGAGTCGCGACAGATTCATTTTATATAAATAAAAAATATGCGGATTCGTTAAAACAATTACATATTAACGATCACGCATCATGGGGCGAATGGAGAATAAAACATGAGGATATAATCAGTTATTCTGAATCCGCCGATGTTGAAATTGCGAGAATATATTACAAGAATAATCAGCTGTCAAGGATGTCATCGGCACCATCTGTATATGATCCCGTAGCTAGACATAAAACCATTTATCTTAATGGGTGTGGTGGTTCAGGTAAAACAACACGCGCGATTAAATTATTTAGTAATTGTTCTGATATGATTGTTTTGACACCGACACATAAACTCGCCAGGGAAATAAAAGAACGAGGAGTAAAATCGTGTACATATCATAGTTTCTTTAGATGGTGCGGAGACGCATGGACTCCATCGTGGATGGGTGAGAAATACATTCTTAAAATTATTATCTGGGACGAGATATGCACGGTGTCGCTAGAGGTATTAAAAATATTTCTTGATTGGCTGTTATTGAAGAATTCTGCTGTGGTGATGTGTGGCGATCATGGTCAACCACCACCTTTCAATGGATCGTCTCCACATGAGTGGCTGAAAACATTTGTAGATTATTACGAAGAAATAACTGATGACCATAGAGCTATTGATGGATCACTAAAAGAGTTTAAAAAGTTAATAAGATTACAGCCAGATAAAATACAATGTGAAATAATGCGTAAAGTAATTCCAGAAACTTCTATGAATGATTTTTGGGCTTTATGGAGACCTGCTGATTTGATAGTTGCAAGTAGAAAAATAGTTCACGATACACTTCAACAACAATTATTTACATTACATAAAGAAAAATTTTCAAATCTACCTGTACCTTTGTGTTATCGCCCAGCAGATACTCGACGACAGAATGTTGATGTTGAGATTCCTGGTGGTAGAATACAAAATCTTGTATTAAATGATATTGTTTTAGTCATTGTTGATGTTGTTGAGAGCTCGTTAAGCATGGATAAATCACCGTGGACGTTAGGATACACTATAACGATTCACTCGTCACAGGGAGTAACTATTGCCAATACAAATATTTGGATTGTCGATGATCGTATTGAATGGTCAAATTTAGTTTATCTTGCGGTGTCTTGAGTCAGAAGAATATCTCAAATGGGCCGGGTTATCATGGATTGCGTAATAACCGAAGAAATTCCTGACAACCTTGTCGATATCAATAAAAAATTAGCGAGTTAGAAGCAATGTGACAAAAAAAATAATCGCGATTTTGATATCGATGTTGAATTTATTATAACACTAAAAGCACAACAGAATAATCTTTGTGCAAGTTGCAACTGTAATATGCTGTGGCAGTACTCGACTAATAATCCAAGACAATTTACCGTTGATAGAATTAATAGTAATCTTGGTCACACACGCAAAAATGTATGCTGACCTGTCTTGAATGTAATCGACGTCGAGGCGCTGGACAACCCTCTGCAAGTTTATAAAAGTGAACGCGGTGGTAATTGTTTATCTGTAGGAATTATTTGTAATTGTTCGCGTACAAATCCATGCTGAGGAGCAGTTGAATCTAATCTGTAGATTGCGGGTCTTCCTGTGGACCTTACCACGCTAGAAATTTTGTGTGTGGTCACACTCTAGATAGGATCAGTTGCTCTTTTTCTACCTCCTTCAAGTTCACCAGGTTCATATAAATATCTTACGGTAACATTACCTAGCACTGGTTGAGAGGATGATTTACGTTGTATTGGTATATATTTTTTTTTTATCGCATTAGAAGGTTTCATAGAAGTTGCACGAGTCACTTCGTTGTTCAATGCAGCTATCACGCTTGGTAACCTTGCAACCCATTCACGAGATCTCTCCATGGACTTAAAGTCGGTAGATATTTCCCTCGCGTATTGGTATCCAAATAACCGCCCAGCAAGCGTTCGATTAAATCGTTCAACGATTGCCTGATCACGATGAATTTGTGTGTGTCCTCGTCTGATTTTAACGTTATGTCGCTTCATCAACAATGATATTGCACCAAGAAATTCTTTGCCAGGATGAACCTGTAGCAATTGTGGCCATCGCAAGGGTCCACGTTGATAAATTCGTTCAAACGCAGATGCAACTTCAGTCGCTGTTTTGGTTGATAGTGGTTCTGCTTCTTTATATCTACTTGCAACGTCAACGATGGTTAACGCATATCTGTATGTGTATTGACGTCTGCCAGTTTTAATGGTATCGTGTGGTAAAAACAAAATATCTGCTTGATGAACTTCATTAGGGGTACTGACATCAAACTGTGCATACTGAATTTTTTTAGGTGGACGTAGATAGATTTGCCATATTGCCTGTTGTGCTAACCACGCTACAGCGACATTACGTGAAACTTTTGCTGCTTCAGCAAGTTTACTAATCGCAGCTTTACCTCTCCAGTATCCTCTTGGGCTATAATAAACAGATTCCATTATAATAATCAATTAATTAATTACCAGCCCCTAACATTATTGTACCTTTCATACCAGTTTTTATCAGAAAAGCAGCTAATCTTTCTCGTAATGATTTATCTTTTATATTATTTATGGCATGAATTAATTTTACATCTGCAATATGTCGTTGTTGTAAATCTTTACTTTTATACGCAACATCATGAACGTGACACGCTTGATCAATTGCATTTACTGGATATTCTCCAGGTTTTGGTTGATCTCGGTTATCGAGTCGGATATCGAGACGAGTTCCAGGACCACAATAATTATATCCAGGTAAATGTTTTTCACCAGGATACTTTGCCCATGGAGCTCCTGGTAATTTACTTAAAGAAGCAGTGATATCTCCACCTGTCTTTAATGAAATAAATTTGTATTTTTTTGTACCACATTTCACACACCTGCCTGTAAGTGCGCGCCTGTTATTTTTTGTTATTATTGTCATTAATCCACTGGTGGACGTATGCGCTCTACATCGAACGCAATATAAATCCATATTATTATTATATGGATTTAATTGATTTCTCAGCGACACGAAAACAAGAGCCAGTTAAGCATCATCCAGCGCTACCAAATTCTATCAGAGCAATTATTCTTGGCCCATCTGGGTCTGGTAAAATGCAATTATTACTTAATCTGATAATGCGTTGGCTCAAGTGGGATAAATTATATTTAGTAGCACCATCTGTAGATGATCAACGATGTTACGAAGTACTTAAAGATTTTAATGAAAATGCAAATTCGCCGACGTGTCCTGATAATGATGCTATTGATTTTATTACCGATATCGGTGAAGCTCATCCATAGGCGATCTTGATGGATGTATCAATAATCTCATAGTATACGATGATGTAATGCTGGATAAACAATCCAATCCAGCTCGGATATTTTCGCGAGGCCGTCACAAGAATACAGACGTAATTTATTTAACTCAGAAATACACACAAATTCCTAAAGTAATCAGAGATAATTGCAATATCTAAATTGTGTTTAATGGAGTAGATAATTATACTTTACAAAATATTTATTATACTTGGTGTTCAGGGGACATGAACATGATTAAGTTTAGAAACTTCTTTTCAAAAGCACAAGCTATTCCGTTTGGATTTATAACAATAAATTTACATGACCCCAGATCAAGATATCGTATAGGTCTGGATAAAATCTTTGGTTAATTACAGCAGCAGAGGGGGTGAATGACCAATACTGAGTGACCAACGCGTAAAATAAACACACCATAAAAAAAAAAAAAGTCAGAGATAAAGTAACGAGATAATCTAACCCTAAGAAATCTCACGTCAGTTAGAGGTTGTGGTTTAATGTCACTGACCTTATTTTTTCAGCCTTCGTAGGAACCTTATTTTTTATAAAATAATGTCTCAAGCAAAATGGTCTGTTCACCCCCTCTGCTGCTCAGGTCTTACACTGCATCTTTGAAGCTGAAAGCCATAAAGTTAGTAGAAGCAAAAGGCCAACACCATGCCAGCAAGATATATTATGTAGAAAGAAAAAATAGTAGAGAATGCTGCAAGTCAAACAGTTAAACTGATATGATGTCAAAATCAATGAATAGGTCACATAGGGTATGTAGGCCACAGAAGCACATGGATATAGAGAAAAAAGCTGCTTAAATGGTTACTCAAAGAGTCCTCAGGTTTGAGGCACTGCATTTGCATAAAGAGAGTAGCAGTCAGTCTTTCAAAGCTTCTAGTGGTTGATTCACAAGATTTAAAAAGTACCACAATATTAGCTTTTGCAGAACCATGCATATTTCACAAAAATCTGTTGTGGTTACTGATGGGCTCAGTGACAAATTCTTACAATATATCATACAAATGCAGCACTTAGAGAGTACAATAACTTGGAAATCAGCAACATGGATGAAACTCACGTGTATTTGGAAATGCCAGGAAAAAGCATGTATCATAATTAAAAGCAAAAATAAAGTTTAAGTTTTGTCAACTGGTTGTAAAAACTACAAACTGTTACAATGGGCATATTTGCAGATGGAACTAAGTTGGCCCCACTAGTACACATGCCAGATTTGTAGCCATTACCCAAAGATGATATACCAAGAGGTGTTCTTATATATATGTGCAGTGCAGGACAAAAATGTTAAGCCAATGTAGGGATTGTGCTGGGCTTTTCCCAATGTCGCAAATTGCGACTTTTTTCCCCCTTATTGGCAACAAAATATACCATCTGGCTATTTTTTGGGCAACAGCATTTTTGGCTGTTAAAATGTATAGGTTTGGAGTGGAGAAACTAAAGGGTACCATAAAAGGAGCCACAAACTTGAATATAAAATGCACTGGAATCTATTGTTACATAAACAAATCCTTTGTTCATATTGACAAACCATCTTGACAGTGCATTGTTATATCATAACCTGCTTATGCTTACATCGGGACTCAGTAATCTGCTGTGATGTAACTCAAATAGTCATGTTACTGGACTAGCTACAATCAACCAACCTTTGAAGGTGGAAACAGGAATGACTACAATTGACCAAATGATGGCTAATTTTTTTAAAAATTGTACCATAAAAAAAAAGTTGTGCTGAAACTTCAAAGAAAACTGATTACCTTTTGAAGCATTAATCATTCTGTATAAATACTAAGCAAATGAAAAAATTTTTGTCCCAATCAATGTTCTACAATTATTTCATGCTGCTGCCACAATAACAAATGGGCACTTGTTTGGTCCTCCTAAGATAGCCTTTAGTGGCACCTTCAATAACACATGCACCTTCATCATAGCATGCCAACTACAATCTTCAATAAATACAAAGGAACTTTCATCAAAAGAAGTCAACACCAAACTTAAATAAAAACAATGGAATCTGATCCATTGTTCTTTTTTCCATAGTGATTAGAACACATTTACTGTGCACCACTAAAGACTGCTACTTAATCTGGTAACAAATTGTGTCATGTCATTTATCCCATTTCACCGTTTTCAAAATCAAATAAATTACATTCTGAATTTAAAAAGCGACATTTGGTCTCCTGTTCGCAAGAAAAAAGTTCATGCTTCCCATCACTACCAATGGCAGCATAATGCGCAAATTAAATTTCCAATATTTTGAAACTATTGAACCTATAGATATCTGGCCGTCAAGTTAACTGAAGGTGGGACATCTCACAAGGATGTTGGTTAAACTTCCTAATTTGTTCATTTTTTATGTCCCTATGAATAGCCTCATCCCCTTGGTAGCCTCAGCAAGATGAGAGTTGTCTTTGGCTGATGGAAATCTAGGCCAATTTAAGTACATGTACATGTAGCATGTAAACCACTATAGAGCCACGTGCTACTGGGGACCATAAATATCAGAGTGAATTGTTTAGTGACACGTGTTTCTTGACAATGGGATATAGATTAAACGAGGACTGCCATTTTTTTATGTACATTATTTTGTTTTGCAACGGGATGTGACTGAAACATCAATTTCCAAACATATGATCGAATACTCAATTTCGTGGATATTTCATATACACATACATTTCTTAACACATTGTGGAGTGTACTATACAAATGTAAATCGTCAATATACAAGTATATTTCAGACTAGTTTTGTCTTCACTTAATCTACATTTCCATTGGCTATTTTCTCTCTGTGTAAATCCTAGACAGTGACAACAGGACACCTCTTAAAAATTTCACTTGTATGCGAAACTTTTTTCTTCAGCCCCCTCCTCCCCCAACACTTATCAAAACATCTGCTTATGTCAACAATATTATTTTGGTCCCAATGTAGTCTCGATAAACGAGTAATACTGTATTATGAAAATGGAAACATTTTTTTGAAAATTCGCAACAAAAATATTGAGGTTGGCATTTTTTGGTAACAACTTTTTTAAAGCCAGTGCCAACCCTGCAATGAGCAAAGTATTTTGTTCTGGTTGAAGAAATTGTGAGGCAAAATGATCAGCACTGGAGATTGCTAGTATGGGACACCTTTGGACCTCAAGAGTTAAAGACTCTGTGTACTACATAAAACTTTTTAATACAAACTCTTGTGTAATTCCAGGAGATTGTACATCAAAATTACAACCAGTGAATGCATACTGGATTAAGCCCTTCAAGGCTAGAATGGTTGAACTCTATAATGAGTGGTTATTTCAGGGCCCAGTAGATAAAAAGTCACTGGTTTTGTGTATGCAAATCCTTTGAGAAATGTTGCATTACTTCAGCCCTTGATGTTTCACCATTGGATGGGTTTTCCACTGAGAATATGTTGAAAATGGAGAGCAAGTGCTAGAAAACATACTGTCTGAAAATGAGATTTTGCTCTCAGAATCTGATCATCATAACACATATTCTGATGATGATATGACTATGATGGCCCTGGGCAGTAGAATGAGTTATCATATTTTGTAGTCCATGGATTGACCAACAAGTTCTAAAGTTTATTAACAGTCTCTATGTTCAAGGTTTCTTTAAATTGTTACAAATTATTAACAAATCTTGGTTGTATATTAGCATAAATACAAACTCAAACTGAATATACGAAATACTACTGTACGGTTTCTGAAAGGCATCAATAATGTCATGCAGTTGTACTATGTGAATGTTATGTAAAGTTACATGAAATGGGATTATGTTAAAATCATCACTGTGGACTACTTAATTTCTGTTTTGCACTTACGGATTACAGAATGGTAATGATTCTTGGTAAGTTTTAAATTTTCTGTTCTTAAAAAGGGGGCAAGGGGCATTAATTAGGCAATATACAGTATGTAAAACTAATGGCATGATTGATATGCAGTCTCAAAAGATTCATCCAAGATATGAAGTTTACAGACAATGCTTTTATTTGTAGTCTGGTGTAAACCCCTTCTCAATAAGATGAATAGAGATGACAGGATTTTTTAAATGGCTGCCATGGTGGCCATAGAGGATGTCATTTAGAATAAACTAGACATCACAAGAAGTCTTTTGGTAAAAACCCAAAATCTCTATGACCATCTGTCTAGGAGGAGCAGCAGTATCATTTTCAAGATGGGGACTGTTATGGTCATATTGGAAATCAGATTGGCACCATTTTTATTTAGGAGAAAGTAGACATAAGAAATGTTGTAATGAAAATCTCATGTTGATATTACTCTAGATTCCAGAGGAGTAGCAATAGCAAGATTTTCAAGCTATCCAAAGTGGTGGTCATACCGAATGTCGGAACTGCACCATTTTCATTCATGATGAATTAGATATCATAAGAATTCTGGTACACATCGATATGACTTTTCATTCAGAATGCGAGCAATAACAAGATTTTCAAGCCATATTGAAAATAAGATCAGTACTATTTTCATTTAGTGTTACGATATGTAATTTAATTACCTGTGTGTTAGTTTTTAAATTCTTCTTTATTTTGTAATGATAATTTTTACGGGATTTGATATTTTTGAAAAAATATCACTGATTAGAATGTAAAAGTATGACTTAAGCACTATTTTTAGCTCACTTTGGTTCAAAGTGTTTGTAAACACTGAATGGAAACAATTGGCTATTACCAAGCCCATTTTCGGCCCACGTGTTAGCTGAATTGTAAACAGCCTTTCTTTTTTAATTTATTTCCAATGTAGGAATTTGATTCTTAGATAGGGCTATTCCAGCTATGTGATAAGTAGCATTTTTTTTATTGCGCTGTTCAAATTAGAAAATCATGTTGCTCATCACGTGAGCCACCATGTGATCTAAAATCGAGGCTTAAAACAGTCGTTTTCTATTAGATATATTCAGTCATATTCCTACACCTTGAGGGTACAAGATGTTTATATTGTTGATGCCAGCTTGTTCTGAAGTTCATCTATTTTTTGGAATTTAATAATTCATTCTCTAGAAAACAAAACAAGCGCTTCATATTTATAAAAGTTCTGGGAGAAAGATATTCAGTGGAAATTTATTCTGGAAATTCAAAACAGAAACATTATAAACTGTGATTCAATCGAGGATCTGTTGCCATAAGTACAACGACCTCATCTGATGTCATCGCCTTCCGTATTAGAATTTCATCGAGATTCAAACCTGGATTCAATTAGAACTGTTTATTGATAGGACTTATATTTTTCAATCCTAGGATTAAATTTTGGATTATATTCACACACCGTAAGTCCTATTTTCTATTTTTTACATTGTTTTCTAGAGAAACAAATCATTTTTGTTAAATATATAAAGCTTGTTGGCTTCACTCTTTTCTTTTGTTACTTTTGTACGAGCCTACACGTAACATTAGAAACAACCTGACATTATAAGAAGTTATTCAGTCAAAACACCACTTAAATATGCAATGATTCATTTACAAGTAGCAATAACAAGCTGTTGTAGCTATATTGGATGTCCAAGAAGTACCATTTTTATTTGGGATCAACTAGACAACATAAGAAGTCTTCAGGTGAAAATCCCATGTTGGTATGACTTTCCTATCAGGAACAGTAGTGATAAGATTTTTAAGATGGCCAACATGGCAGTCATATCGGATATCAGATTAGCACCATTTTCATTCATAAACAACTGATCATAAGATGTCCTTTATTGAAAATCCCACTTCAAATATGCATCCAAAATGGCTATTAGATGTCTGATTGGTGCTGCTGTCACTTAGGACCAACATGACAAGAAGTCTTCTGGTGTAAACCCTATGTCTATACGACTTTCCATTCTGGAGTAGTAATAACAAGATGTTAACGATGGCCATTGTGGAGACCATACTGGATGTCCCAGCAGCACCATTTTCCTTTAGGGCCCAGTAGACCACGAGATGAATGTGTGTGTACTGTTTCATTACAATCCTCCAAGAGCCATAACAAAGACTACAGGGACAACATATCCAACTTGCACCCAAATATTTTAGAATTTCACATTTGGCAAAGCTTTCAGAAATAAATTTTAGCAAGTAAATTTAAAAACTAGCACTTTTATTTTGAAGAGAAAAACACTGATTACATTGCATAAAATTTTAAAACTATTTATAACTATGCTGAATTTCACTATTATGAGCATGGGATCAGCACTTGTCCTATGTCCCCCAAATCAAGATGCCAATTAACATTCATTTTAAAACAAAATATTTGGCAATCAAAACATTAAATATTTGTGGTAGTCTGCCAAGCTGCAATGTCAAGCCTTTGTCAGCTGCTAGTGTAACATATTTTCAAGGTTCAAGGCACATCTATGGTGGTGATGATTCTATTTAAAGGTTGAATTAACAACAAAACACAGATGAAAATATGACAATACACAATTTTTAATTTAATCAACAAGTTCCTAGTTTGAAAAGAAAACTAATTCAGGTAAAAACTGGAATTATTAAATTGTGTCCCCATCCTCGGAATCCTTGGTACAGCACTGATTTTATCCTTATAATAAAATGCATGATTTAAGTCTATTTACCAAGTTTACTCTAAGGTAGATCAAAAATAGTCGTTTGAGTAGAAACAGATTCAGCCATTCAGAAGCAAGATCACCTCATAAATATGCATGGATCTTGCTCATTATCAACCTCATGCAAGATTTTGATCATATGCCTATATGCCAAGTTTCAGCAAAATCTGATCTGACATATTCACTCCAGAGTGGAAACAAGCCCAGAAAATCAGATACAAGATCACATCATTAATATGCATGGGATTCAATTATGATTGAATTCATCTAGGAGCTTGCTCATATAAACCCACATTCTAAGTTTCATTAAAGTCTGATCAGTGATAAGGCTACTTGAATGGTAACAAGATCAGATATCTTATGCAAGATTATGTCACTGGTATGTGTCTTTCTCATTATTGAATGTCTCCTACTTCTTGATGATATAAGTAATATTCTAAGTCTGATTTAAAGAGGATCACAAATATGGTTTAAAACTGGTAACAATCTGAGCCGATGAGATGCAAGATCATCTCCTCAGATGTGCAGATAGTACTCATTATCAAACTTTTCCTAGGTCTGACGACATAAGTGCATATTCCAAGTTTAATCAAAATTAGATAAAAATTATGTCCATCAGTGATTAGAAGCAATGCTGCTGGATAGATAAAAGAAAACATACAGTAGCATACCTGACCTTATGAACAGGTGCACTATCAGTTCTATGGAGCACCTGACATAGTGTTAAATTTTTGTGTTTCATTCCTTTACATTTTCAAACCTTCACAAAATGCTTAATGAGTAGAGTCGCTGTGCTGTTTTTGCTCCCCTTTGCCTTTTTGGGTCCTGATAAATGTCACAGCCTCTATCTCCCATGACTTGTGCTGATTTTGGCAAGCAAACTACGTACTATGTGCAACCCATGAATTATTAATCCACAAAAATGACCAAAATACATACATGTTCTTGATGCTGTATACAGTGTTATTTACCAAGCAGCAAAGTTGTATTAATTGACGCTCAAGCTATATATAAGCTTGCTGATGTAATCACTTGAACTAGTTATGACTGGTGCAGATATAATCTGACATACCTCATTTAGCATGAAAGAAAATTCAGACAGAATAAACTATTTTAATTTAGCAATGTTTAAATATCTTGGCAAACTTGTAATTCTAGTTTCAATTCTGTACCAGTTATAACAAAATCTGTTTTGCTAATATAAAAAATACCTGGAATAATGCTAGTGAACTCACTGGCAATATCTGGTTGACATAAAATTACTGTTTTACAACAATGTGTGCTTACCATTACACAAGGCTGTGAATATGTATAATAATGTTGTGAAATAGTAACTTAAAATGGCATATTTTTCTATATTAGCTTATTATGGGAGTGGTTATTCACATGTTTTTCAAAGATTTCTTAATTTAAAATATGAGGGTTTTCATTTACTATCTGAATACGGACAATGGCTGTGAAAGTTAAACCATTGTGTTATCAAATACAACATTACTGATTCCAGTTCAAGTTTTTTTTAGTAAGTAGAATACAACTGAATCTGAGTTGATGAAATGTGAAAAATGTAAAGTCAATGTCAATTGGCATGCATAATCTTTGAAGCATATCTGAAACTGATATGGACTGCACACATTAGCTTGATCATAAAACTTCATATGGAACAGCTTCCAATTAGTCAAGTGCCAATAATTTCAAAAGAACTAATTCAAAAAGTAGAGCTTTTATATTAAAGAAATACCGTGGCAATGGCAAAAAATCTGATTGACTCTCAAAAATATTCTGAAGGAATTAATGAAGGTCTCTAAAAAAATGGGCTTAATCTACCAAATGACTGAAATATAAAAAGTGTAGCAGAAAAACCAAAATTTTCGTTTCACTGGAATGAATCAGAGATTTATCCAAGAAGCTCAAAAAATGTTTACATTTTTAGACACATATTCGGAACACACTGATAAATTAACTTGGGAATGATCTTAGAAATGGAACAGTGTAAACTTGGTCAAGCTTGAGCAGAATAAAATAAAAAATTTAAAGAATATTGTGCAAGAAAAAAAATGGAGTCACTGAAGTTGAGTAGATCACCCACTACATCCGATGCAATTTACTCAAATGAATCCTCTGATGATATTGGCCGTGAATGTTTCAGCTATAATGATGAAGATATCCAAGAGGAGATCAATTAAAAAAATGCTTTTGGGGGTTATATAACAATGGACTCTGAACTCACTAATGAACAGTACACATTTCTGAAATGTTATACATTAGTGCAGAAGAGAAGCAGTGCATGCACAAGAGGAATTTAGTAATAGGTGTCATCAACCATAAACAACCTAAAAGTACTGATGAAATTTACATGACATTGGACATTACTGGTAGGTCAGTCTGACAAAATTTATGTAGGTACTACTTACTCAGTAATGGGTCAATTTCTCTGACTCCTTCCTGAAAGATATTTTATCTAGCTCCAGAAGGGAATTTCTTTACGAGGACCATGAAATAGGCATACTTAACTGACAAGGGTTGATTTACAATTTCATGTTATTGCTGACAGACCTCATGGGTTTTTAAATAAAATACCACTGGAGGTTTATGACAAGGTACAATGCTGGTGGCTGGAAAAATTAAAGACATCCATGTGAGAGGTCGTGGGTTCGATCCCCAGCCGAGTCATATCATAGACTTACAAAAATGGTACTAACAGCTGCCTCGCTTGGTGCTCAGCATTAAGAGGTTAGTGTTAGGACTGGTCATCCTGGTGTCAGGATAATGTGACTAGAGTGGGATATCATGCTACATGTCTCCGGCATGACGCCCCAGTGCTAGACATCACTATAAACTCCCACACTGCAGACATCACAGCAAAATGAATGAATAATTGTTAAAACAACATTAAAAATCTAAATCACACACACACAAAGACATCCATTAACCCTGGGGATTTTAAGAACCCCTTTCTAAGTTGAAAGAAGCAAAAACCATATCTATGATATACAAATGCTGCAGTATGTTTAGAGTCATAGGCTTTTATGCTCCAAATGGCAGAATGCGAGTTGATGCAGTACTCAGTGATGGGTCATTTGAACTTACTTGGACCAAAATGAACTTAAGACACATTCTCCATTAACATTTATTTGTTAAGGAGTAATCAGATACTGCAATGGTTTATTTACAAGACCCTCATGTAGTATTTCAGATCAAGATAAATGAAGATCCATCTCTATTATGTTTATGCCAAATTTTATATATATATATATATATATATATATATATATATACATATATATATATATATATATATATATATATATATATATATATATATATAAAGATGAATGGCATTGGGATGCATCAATGTAAAGGTGTATGCCTTTGAAAATATGAACTCTGTGGTAGTGCCATTATGAATACTGTACAACACTTTTGCTGGACTGTCAGGTGTAACATATTGGTACAGTTGCTGGACTATGTCTTAAATGCATCTTCAGGATTTAATGATTTATTCAATTTTGCTGAAATAAATTAAATAATATCTAGGATTAAAGTGATAGCAGTTCTGTTCCTGGTAGAATAAAAAAATTTAAACAAGTTATTGATGGACTTCTTAATAAGAGAAAACTTTCCCCTTACATAAGCGATCCAAATGTGCTTCAAGCTAAAACAAACTGCACAACAGCATGGAATAAAAAAAACAAGTGGTAAGCAAAAAGCTGTTATACTTGAATTACTGCAACCCATAGTTGCAGTGGATCAACCAGCTCCACCACCAGTTGTTAATACAACAGCAACAGTATAACAACTAAAACACATGAGCATATGAAGATCTGAATATGAATACCAAGAGAAGCAAGAAGCTGGCATACTTGCATTAAAAGAAATGCATCTGAAAAAACCATCATCATATTGAGGATGAACAAAACTATTATCGGGATGAAAAACAACATAATGCATCTACTACTGCTACTAAGACTGCTGAATATTTTCGACAATCACAAGTACCTAAATTTAAATTTCATATGCATAGTGGTGAATTAGAAAATCATGTGCAATTACCCACGTACATACAAACCAGGCAAAGACACTTGACAACTGTTAACAAATATGATTCCTGGAATCACATCAGTGTTGCCACACTTTGGCCACTCTGGAGTTAAAGCAGATATTGTTCTTAATGTGCATTTGGTTATGCCACTTGACAAGGATGGATTTAAAACTACTAAACCATGGATTTACAGCAGTGTTCATACAATCTTAAACTATAGTCACACTAGCAAAATCAATGATGAAACTGACCAAGGCAATTAAAAACATTTTCAAGACATTGGAGAAATACACCAATGCAAGATCAGGATGGACTTTTGACCAATGTACCCAAGTTGAGGTACATATTTCTTGTATCAACTGTTTTGTGTAACCAGTTACCTACCAACACCAAAGTGGGTTCTGGCATGGTCAGTTACAAATATAACAAATATTGACAGATGTTTTGAATGGTTAATTTTATCAGCATTATATCTGGCTAGTGATCAACAAGACCTAAACTGAAAATACTGTAAGTACTTGGGTGAACTTAATTTTGGTGATATTGAATTTCCCCTGCTGGTTACTAAGGTACACACTAAACAATCTGGAACACTTAACCCAGGTATCACAGTTAATGTGTTTATTTGGGATAAAGGCTTTAATTCACTTCCACAACCCCATATGGACAACATGGAGCAACACAGATTGATTTCTTGTTGCTGAGTGATATGACTGGTTCAGAGTTAGTATCGCATTACCTATGGATAAACAATCTTGCCTGGTTGCTTAACTTACACAGCAAACACACACATAAGAACTTTCCATCCAGATATTGCATGCGTGCATTTAACACTCAACAACTGCTCACTGACTTTGACTTTTAGTTTGAATGCACCAGTGAAAAAACTGCAGTAGACAATAATGCCAGAACTGGTGAAAACATTCTCAAATTTAGTGCAGTGCAAAGAATGATGCAAGTCCCTTATATCATCTGTGTGGACTTTGAATGTCTTAACGTTTCAGTTGAAAGCTCTGCTTTTAAAGATCTGAACACATCATCAATAACCAAACACAAGTTGCGGAACAAGTCCCCTGCAGGTTTTGTTATACAACACTGACGTACAATAGGTAAACTGAACCGCCAATGTTGTATCATGTTCAGGATTCAGTTGAGGTGTTTCTTAAATGGATTGACATTACAGCAAAATTGATTCTACAAAAGCTCTATTCATGAATATGACCCACAATAATGTGTGAGTTTTCTGCAGCCACTCATTACTGGATCTGTGATGGTCCTTTTGGAACTGATGGCTCTAAAACCTCCAGTGGTGCCGGAAGCTCTAAAGCCTGTGACCACTGTCACATCACTGGCACATACAGAGGAGCCACTTAAAATACATGTAATCTACAGTTCAGAATATATCCAAACAAAACAAAAATTCCCACTGAGCTTCATAACGTTCATGTGTATGATGGCCACTTGATTATGCAAGCAGAAGCCATGGTATCAAACTCACCAGTAAGTGTTATTCTAAATAACATGGAAAAATACATCACATTTCGGTTGGGACAACTACAGTTCATTGATTCATTACAGTTTCTGAATTTGTCCTTGGACAAGTTAGCAAACAATCTAGCAGCAGAGAACTTCGTAATCACTTGTAGGTATTGTCCAACCAATGCAGACTTGGAAATGACAAAAGGTGTGTATCCATGCATGTACATGAGTGACTGGGACAAATTTGCTGAAACTCAGTTGCCACTGATTTAAGCGTTTCATTCATCACTGTTAAGTTAAGGTATTTCTGAGAAAGATTAAGCAAAAGTTTGGTCAGTATTCAAATGCGAAGACATGCGTGACTATCATGGTATGTATCTGTGCACCGATGTGTTGTTACTCACTGATGTGTTTGAAAAATTTCTGGACACTGCCATCCACATGTACAAGTTAGACTCCATGAATTACTTCTCATCACTGGATGTAGCTAGGGATGAGTTGTTGTCAAAGACTAAAATCAAATTGGAATTGCCCACAAATATTGAACAGCATCTGTTTGCTGAGTGCTCACTTCATGGTGGGATTTCTGTGGTAAATAACATACATACATGCACAAAACAACCAAAACAGTTACATCATGTGTCTAGATACAAATAACCTTTACAGTGGGCAATTATGCAACCATTATCTCTGGGTGGGTTTGGTGGATTAATACTACATATAGTAATATACAAAAATACGTATGCTATTACAAAATCAAAAGTGGCCACAGACACTTCTTTGAAGTTGATATAGAATATTCAGAATATTTACATGATGTACACAATGATTATCCATTAGCACCAGAAGCAATGTCATTGCCTGGTAGGTGGTTGTCCCCGTATCAGTGCACAATCATTGATGAATCTAGACATACTGAATGCACCCAGTCTTAGGACAAAAAAACAATTATGTGTTAACCATGTGAAATCTGTTGTACTTGTAACTGGATAAGCATGTAACCAATATCCACTGAGTGCTTGAATTTTGTCAGCACACTTGGATGACCCCTTATAACAAATGAATACTGCACATGGCAGAAAGTAATGAGTTTGAAAAAGAATTTCTTTAAACTCTTGAACAATGCTGCATTCAGAAAAATCATGGAGAACCTTCAGAAATGAATCCGCATAGATCTTGTCCATGACAGTGAAGAAAACAAACTACAAAGGCTCATCTCTGACCCAGAATTTGAATATCAGAAGATTTTTAGTGGTGGACTTGTTGCCATTCACAGCAAAAAAGCAAAGCTGAAATCAACAAAACCAATCTATCTTGGTTCATCAATACTTGACTTGACAAAGCTGCAAATGTATGAGATTTACTATCACAATATCAAACCATTTTACCAGGATCGGATAAAGATGCTGTACACCAACACTGACTCGCTGCTGATGCATATCACAACCAATGATGTGTACATGGACGTGGCTGTATGATTTTGGGCAATGAATTTGATACTAGTGATTATCCAAAAGAACATCCATCGTGTGGTAACACAAATGAAAAGGTCGTTGGTAAGTTTAAAGATGAGGAGTATGTGGGACTGCAACCTAGAATGTACTTGATTATGATTACAACAGTTCCATCAGTGGAAACTCTAAGAACATCAAAAAGGCCAAAGGTGTTCCATGGGTTATTGTGCAGAAAGATCTCAAACACAACATGTACATGGAATTTCTTCATGACTAGTGTGAATTCACACACACACAGCAAATATGAAGTCAGAAACATCTCATGGGTGATTTTGTTCCCGCTTAATACCAAGTGATGGATACTCCATGACAGAATCACCACTTGTGTGTTTGGACATTATGCAGTTGTAAATCAACTTATGACTCACATATCAACATGTTAAAACAAATCTTGATGGTAGTTCCATACTTGCTGGAACAACCTGCAATTCCTCACACACAAATGCTCAGCTTGGTGGCTCTGCCTCCCATGGTCAACTACTGAGTGGTTTGCAGGCCCCAAAGGGTAACACATTGGTTTTCTTGGAGTATTAATATGTTCCAAAACCATAAACACATAGACTGACCATACTGGGTCAGTAGCACAAACCTGTCCATCTTCTAATTCTCCAGATGCATACTGATACCAAACAAACTTGCTTCCGAGTGGTTGCAATGGTGACAACTGTCAGATCATTTTTTGTGTAAATGTAAGTCTTACCTCAAATCACATTATCTGGTTGTAATCTAACCATGTGATTTCATTATTCAAATGCTACTATGACTAATGGAAGCTGTGTTACCCATTCACGAGATCACTTGAAAGTATTAGTCCCCTGTGTCCGAGATTGCTCTGCACTACAAGAACTAATCAATTCCTGCATGTACTGATGTCCAAATAACCGTTCCGCGAGTGTGTGATTAAACTGTTCCACAATAGTTTGGTCATGGTGTATATTAACATGTCCAATACGAACTTGCACCAACAGTGCAGCAACAGATCAGAGAACTTCTTTACCAGGATCCACTTATAATAATCATGGCCATGTTAGTGACAAACATTTATAAATGAACTCAACTGCATCTGCAACACTTGACGTCAACAGTTCATCTTCTTTGTATCTGCTGCCAACATTGACAATGGTTAATGCATATTTGTAAGTATTGTAATCAACCTTATCAATCACGTACACAATCACATGGAAGAAATAAGATATCAGCCTGTTGGACCTCATCTGGTATTTGGACATCAAACCAACCATGTTCAAGCAGCACCATGAGTGACCTCTACTGCACTTGCTAACTTTTCCATGGTGACTTCACCTCTTCAATACCCATACTGACTGTAGTATATTTTTGATAATGTTCAGCTTTTTGTATCCATTATTTGTTCATATCAGTATAATTTACTTTCAATGAGAGAATTCCAATGCAATCTTGGCATTCATACCTCTTTTGATGATTCATCATGCAATTCGTTCTCCAGCATATGGTCCCATAACTGCATTCAAGTCATCAATGATATCCAAATCAGCACACTGACATGCACGGATATCATTTGATGCTTTATAATCAAGGTCATGTTCGTAACAAGCAGCATCAACATGATTTATAGGTGCTTCACCAAGCTTTTGTTCGTTGCTAGAATCAAGTCATACATCCAACAGTGTACCAGGCCCCCAGTAATTGTATCCAGGAATGTGCTTTTCACCAGGATCTTTACCAGGATCTTTACTCCATGGTGTTCTCGGTAACTTTGTTAATGCTGCTGTGATATCACATAAACTTTTTTTAAACCCTGCATGTTTGCAGCCACCAATGGAACTGTAAGTTAGATGGCTTTCCTGTCTGCCTATGAATGTGAACTTCTTTGCCCCACACAGAACACAAGTTCCAGTAATCACAACTCATCCATTACGTGTTTGAACTCCAGTTAGATTTGTGGCATGTGTATTTGCATGACACTACAAATTATAAAGACACAACTGTATTATAAACTGTATAATTCATTGGCATCACGGAAAAGGAAATGATCTGAAGATTTTACCTCCACTGACTTCAAAAACATGCAGCACCTAAACAATTGAAGCATGGTGATGGAACTTATTTCCAAACTCAGTTCATGCACTAACCATTGGCTCTGCTGGATAAGGAAAAATTCAACTGTTATTGAATATGATTTAACAATAGCTGAAGTGGGCTTGGTTGTACATGATTGTATTATTGGCTGATGATCAACCATGTTATGATGTTTTAAAAGATTTTCAAAAAGTGCTGAGTGGCAACACCACCACTGATTTCTTTTCCACCTTCAATAAAGCACCTACCATTGATGATCTGGATGCAAATGAGAACAATCTTGTAGTAAACGATGATGAGCCATATTTACCCTATATACTGGGTCATCACATTTGTTGGGACATGATAAATTACCTTTTAAAGTAATTTTTTGTGCACTGTACGTTCTGGGACTCATCATTTTTTTTTCAAGTTGCAAGATGTGGGACACCTTTTAAATCATTTGAAATTTACATGTCAAGAAATGCACTCCAACTTAAATTTTGTTTTTAAAAAAATATTAAACAGTGTACTTGAGATAAATCTCTAATCTACTGCAGCATCACCTCCTCATCAATCAAACCCTTCTCCTGCACATGTATGCTCCATCCTTTCTGGGCCTGGATATCTGTTAGCTCCCTCACACTGCGAACAATTATCAGTGGGGGCAACACATCCCCTGCTGCAAGGACTAAAGTTAGATGTTTTTTATCTGCACCAGTCTTGCAAATTCTCTCACTTTTAACCCCCTTCTCATCGCCAGTCAAAGTACACTGGAGTTTCATATATGATAATGTTCATATTGTCAGCAAAATCATCTTCTCTTATGGCCTTCATGAATTCATGGAGTGATTTTATTTTCTCCTCCAAGTCTTCTGGGAGACACTGGGCCATCAATGTCTGTGCACAAAGAGCTAGACTCGGTCGCTTTAAAACTGTTCCATTGCTACAATGTATTTTCAAAATTCCCATGAATACCAATGATAAGAAACCAAAGCTGGCTTCCTTATAACTGCTGCCTTTATATTAAAAAAGTCTGCATACTTAATAGAATCGAAAGTCAGCTTCCGGGGTTGGCTTGCTTTGAAATAAACCTTTTTATCTGATATCCTTCCAGTAAGTTCAAACAATGAGTTTATTGCTCAGCTACCAGGTGTATATATTCAGCACCCGGGATTCTATTTATGTATTTGTTTGCCATCTGTAATCATAACTGATACAAATGGGCATTGATGTCTGCAAGGTAAACAGTATGCCCATCGTTAACTTGCTTTAATATTACTTTTTGTAACCAATACCATTTGCATTTACAGTCAATGTATGTTGAAATAATGACTTTTATTTGTGAGGTATTGTCATATTGTTAACCTAAATATAATACACTCTTGGTTATTTTGCACCTTACACCATGTCATGCCCAAATGGCAGGTGCTTTCAAGCAAACAGCTGATATTTCTCACTCCCTCGCTATCGCTTGTACGTGTTTTTTGCTGGCTCTCATTTTCAGTATGATAACATAATCAAACCTTTGAGGACAACCAAAGACAATTCATTTTTCTATATTCATATCCATGAACAATGTGTTACTTGACATAAGCGAAAGACACAATAGATGTATGTGCTCCATATATGGAATTCATGGATATATTTCTGTCTTTAATAAATCGCTCAAGAAGAACAATAAACAGGAATAAATGATAACAAAACAAGGTTAGTTTGCTTCATTCTAGTATCAAAGCAGCATTTTATTTAGCTTATTTGCTTGTAACATGCAGTAGGGTGTTGGTGCAAATTCAAGACAATTCATTTCATTTCTTAAGTCTTGGGGCATATGATCTAGGTGAAAAAAGTTTCACCATTAAGTTCTGGGACAGGATAAAATCATTTTATTGTGTCCCAATATATATGGTAAATACAGTAATGCTTGAAAATTAAGTCAACCCTGCACAAATATTTTCAAAAAGTTCACAGAAAAACACTGATGTAATCTATTTGACTCAACAATATGCACATGTGCCTAATGTGATTCATGACAACAGTAACATGTTGATATTTCATGGTTCTGACGCACATGATCTTGCAAATATTTATTAGGCTTGGCGTGCCACTGACCATTTGTTTGATAAAATTTGTGACATATCTGCATGCATCACAAAAGACCCATATAGTTTTCTCACTACTGATTTGACCAGAACTCGCACTCGCAGGGGCATATATCATGCAGGTCTGGATACAAATGTGTCTCACACAATAAGTTAACAATCAAAAACAATTATAAAAAATGTATGCCAGTTATGTGAGAGAAGGGTATGAAAAGTGACACCATAAAGCTGCTTGTGAACACCAAGAATTGATTCATAATGTTACTGAAGGTTGAAAAAGTGTCAAAGATATGTTACAGTTGCAATAAGTCTATTAATGCAAACCCTATGTCAACAAGACCATTCATACCAGAATTGCTAAAACAAGATTTACAAGATTGGCCTTACTGGATATCCATGGGTCACCATTTTCACGATGGAACAACTAATACTAAGAAGCAATTTAGTGAAAATCTCACTGTCAATATGCCATCCATATCGGGAGAGCAGCAATAAAAAGATTTTAATGAAGGACATATTCGATGTCAGGTTAGCACCATTATCATGTAGGACCTACTAGACCTCAGAATGAATGTGTGTGAAAATTTAGGTTTTGTGATATGAAACTTGTGCTGATTGACAATGGACTGTTTGATGAACAACTGATAGCTGACAGGCAAAAGGCCATCACATAATTTCTTCTGATCTATGATAGATACAACTAATAATAACCCATACTCAAGGCAAGCTATTGTAACGACGCAACATAAAACAAATAGAACATTATAAACAACTACAGATAGTCAATATTTACAAGAAAACAAGATATATTAGACACACTAAAATGACAGCTGCAAAAACAAAAAAAAAACAATACATACAGCATGCAGATATATATATTTTTCTTTGTTATGTTGAAAACAAATGTAGATATATATCACCAAAGGCATACCTCTGAAAATTTAGGCAAGAATCTGACAAATTTGTCAGTGAAATGTATGCTCAAGAGCCATACTGCTAACAAAGACATCAGAAAATAAGAATTCTAAAAGCTTAAATTTAAAATTAAATAAGTAAAATAAGTCAAACGTAGTTTGAAAGGAGGGGGGGGACTAATTTTCATAATGCAGTAGTTACCTGTTATTATTTGTATTGCTTTATCTCTACCTGGTGCTAGTCCCCAATTCAAGGAGATTATTCCCTCCTCTAATTAGTCTGGAATAAAAAAAATGACATGATCCCAGTCTGACACCTTAGTCAACTTAACATCATTTGCAATATCATCATTCTTTGACTTGGACTGAGACTGAACAAATGTTAGTGCCTGGAAGGTAATGTTAAAATGATGTTCAATATACCTGCTCACTTCCAAAGGATGTGGGTCCTACATTAAAAGGATGAAAAAGAACTTATGAGTATTTTAATGGGCTGCTCTACAGCACCTAATGGTGAATACTAAGAGGTCTTTTTCATTAAGGAGGAAAAGAAGAAACTGTGCTAGTAGTGGAAAGGGAGGAGGGGAATTGATCAATGCATTTCATACTGCACCCATTACACAAAATTCCCAACTTGTAATCATAAACCTTTGAGCTCAATTGTCTTCTAGCCTGGGTGATATAACCTGGCAACCTTGCCTTAAAACTGATCTTGACAGATAGATTGTTTGATATGAGCTAGGCATGAAAATAAAGAATTTGTAGATTGTTCTGCATGAAGGACCCTACGTTTTGCAACAGCAGATCCCACCTCAGTGGTAATTCCATGACAACATTGACCAAATGATTGAAGAGAAAGCTGAAACAGGAACATTATAAGACCATAGGGCAGCTATCAGGAAACACAAGAAATACCCCCAAAGAAACCAACTTACCAAAAATTGGGCAGATAATACTTATCCAAAAATCAGTTATTAAAAATGGGATAAAAAAAGTAGTGCTTCACTTACTGAGGTACTCAAAACCCTACATTTCAAAAGTGGGGCACAGAGAAATTAAAATTATGCAAGACCTGGGAGAAAAATATACCAAAAACAACACAAAAGGATAAGATTGACAGTAGAAATGCCAAAAGATAACTCAGATGATGAGATGCTGTGCACAATGAAGACAAACCTTAATTATAGGTTAATGCATTTGTATGGGAAAACATCAACAAGTTTTTCTGAGCAATACTGCAAGACTTCAGGAGTTCATATTTTCCGATACAAATCTAGTATTAAACCTTTTTATTATACACTCATTTTGCTTTTCTACCTAAGGCTGAATAATCAACAGAACACATTACAAGAAACAAAGTAACTGAAATTATTCTGAATGGAACAATACACAGTAACAGTATTAATGAGGACATAGCATCACCCAGCAACCTATGAACCCGGTCATGCTCTCAGTGATTCATTTAAAAATCAAATTTCATTTCAGTCCACTTAAACTGAAATTTAGTGTGATACTGTGAATGAATGTACATTGAAACAACTTTTCATTTGGTCTGAAATGAAGGGATTTTGTTTTTCTGGTCATCCAACTAAATTCTACTTTTCTATTTGTGATGGACTGGATTTATTAGCTGTATCAATTCAGTATGTGACCAGAAGGACTAGCCTACATGTGTTTCTGTTCTGTCACTGATTGTTTGGACTCATAATGTGGGGAAAAATATGAATTCTTTTAATTGAAATTCTCATAAAAACACAGGATTAAATATTGTTTGCATTTCAATTTGAGTGCAATAAAGAGAATATGATTTCTGTTGGAAATGTAGTCAAAATTACAGTAAAATTTTGCAGTGTGGATCAATTTGTGGAACTCATCTAATTTTGAGTATTAATTCAAGATGCAAAAAGTTGAGTATATTTATTACCATTGTTATTACCATCTAAAGATGACATATGCTTATGCCCTGTCACTTGCATACTCTTTGTTGGAGGGACTCCAGCTATGTACATGACCTGTGTGTCTCCTATCACTACTATAAATCCAAACATTGTCTCAAAAAAGTAAAATGAGGAAAAATGCAAAGCAGCTGCAGTGTGACAGCCCATTTCATCAGAGGAAATAAGACTTCTTTTCATTGTCTTAGTTTATTGACTTTGAGGCTCTTAGTTTTCTACCAAAACCCACCTTCAGTTACATTTTTTTTAATTTAGTGTTTGGACTGACTTGTAAAATAGGACATCTCTGATGGAGACGGGATAGCCCTTCGCCATAATATGTCTTTCTATGCTATTTTTATAGACCCACTGGTCATAGTGTGAAGGATTCAATTTGTGAGCAGTTATGAAACTTTTTCCTAAATAACTGTTTAAATGATCAGAATGGTATTTTAAATACTACATGTTTTACATTTCTTGTGGGCACTGAATATACCATGTTCAATTGTTTGCTTAGATGAAAGTTTCTTTGTGACTCAGTGAACTCATCCACATCATCAACTTTATCATCTCTACTTTCAAATGGACCAAACACATTGTTTAGTTCATCCACAGATAAATCTAATAAATCAAAAGCTCTGACATCTGCTACATGAGTGTACATTATTTGTTTACAATCAGAAGTATTTCCTAACACATGATCCTATTTTAAGACAAATGTGCAGTATGAAGCAGTGCAGTATGGAAAATACTGCATGATTCTGACAAATGTAAATTATTGAAGAAAAAAATGAGCATATAAAATAAATACAATATTCTGAATGAGGTAAGTTGACTAAGTATTGACTAGGGAATAATGCCAAGAAAAGATGCAGACTACTATAACAGCTGGCAATGTATTACTATTATTCAAGCAAGCAGTAAAGTAAGAGAATTTAAACCCAAAGAAAACCAGTAAAAGTTGATCGGATTACCACTGACTGCTAACATAAACAAAAAAAGCACACGGAAATAATCAAGAAGAATACCAACTTCAAGATCCTTATTTTCATTAAAGGTTTGTCTGGACTGGCTGTCATCTACAACTGTACTGGGAGTTCCCTCCTTCATCCCTTTCAATGGAACTTTTCTTATTTCTACAATTAAAACAAGCAAGAATACCATCAACAGCATATTACACATCTGCCATGTGCTTAATAGTGCATGTACTAATGTGGTATGGCTGATTACTAAGTGGTTCAAATGAACTTTACCTTTGGTCAAAGTGTGCACTCACTCTTGAACTAAATATAATTCACTGAAGCCATTTCTTTTTCTTATTAGACATACTAGGAGTCTGATCTCTTACCTTTAAACATCAGAACTGACAGGTTTCTTTATTACCTGAAGTGCAAGCCATTGACAATGGACCTTACTGTACAACAAAAGTTATTCTGAAAAAATTGATTTTTCTTTAAACCACAATGACCTTGATCTTTAGCCTTCTCAACACCGCCCACCCACCCCCTGACCATTTCCACACATGCAAGCCATCCAAAAAGTTTGGTCCAGTTATAATGATCCTGATATTAAACCCATACTTATGTTATAGTGCATAAACCATTTTTTTTCTCTGTCACAGTAACTTTAACTTCAAACTCAATAGATTTCTTCCTTACTCCAACTACAAGTCATCACAAAGTCTGGTAACCATGGTGCAGAACTCAAATCATGCTGAAACCTTTTTTCAGTGACCTTGACCTTCTGGACTCAATATGACTCAACCCATAGGCAAGCCATCCAGTGTGGAAACCATAGATAATGGAGTCCTAGAGTTATTATGCAGAAAACATTTTTCTTCTTTCAGTTTCAGTGACCTTGACCTTTGACTTCTGCATCCTGAAACTGATGGAGTTCTTACTTACCACAAGTGCATGCCATCCGCAAAGTTTGGTAACTGTTGTTGATGAAGCACTCTAATTATTTTGCAGAATTGAAATTGGTAACACACATATGGATGAACAAACAGATGGAAAATATCATCATACACTCCACCCTGTGCTAAGTATATAAAAATGAATCAATTATTTTTATCACTGGATAAAGGTTAATCATAATCACATCTGTTAAGTTAGGAATAAATATGCAACTTTGCTCAGAAAAATATTACAGCCAAAATGATGAGATTACTAACAGTTCTCTATGGATATGTGTTGCTACCTGGAGTTATTCCATTAAAAGTCCATTCAGTCAAACAATTACGCTGATCTAAAACAAATTTAAGAATTTAAAAACATGTTATGCTTTATGCCATTAAAGGAAGTCATGAAAAGTTTTGAATAACTGAAGATCTAGCTCTTATAATCTTTTGCATTTTTACAATCTGAGTATGATATGCAGAATACAAGGCATGGTAGCAAGAAATTAGGGCAATATGCAAGAGCTGGAGGCTGCTTTCTGCTGAAGTTTATGCCAATGCCACTGACTGTACATCATGAAAACAAATGTTTCGTATTTTTGTAACTGTGACCATACTTGACAACAAATGTGCATGAACGGTATGAAGCAAAAGGCCCTTCATAAAAGGATACTTTCTGTTGAATCTTGTCACATTCTGTTAAGTGGTATTTTAGATAAAATTCTTCGGAGGTTTCTTCTACTTATAGTGTCAGTGGCCATACATGTAGACAGAGACAGCATTTGTGCAAAAACATGTAAGCCATAAATGCCAGGTAGCTTTCTATCTAATTTGATCAAATTCTAAACAGTAACATGGAACAAGTTGTGTAAGGGCCTTTCTACATCTAGTAATATTAGTTCACAGCAAACTGGCATCATTTGTAAACATCTAAAAACATTTCATGTAAAGATGTTTTCTGTTTCCATATGGGGATTTTTTTTGTAATGTGGGCCAGATCTGATGGTGGACTGGCATTACTGGTACAAAACTGAAACAACTCCATCCAAGGATACTTTCTGTACAATTCCTACATGCCAACCTCTGTCAATGAAAAACCAGTTTTTCCTAGCAAAATAAATACTTAACCCATCATAATACTTTAGGAGTACTACCACTAACTCGTAAATCCAGCGCTCCCAGAAACTACTTTTAACTCAAGGGAGCTAAAAGTTTTCTGCCAACTTATTGGTTGTTGGGCAGAGTGATGTCACCTAACATATAAAACTTGGCGGAAAAGCGTAAGGATATATTAGTTATTACTGGAGTGGAAGGCACGCTCGCTATGGATGTAAATG
>JAECUM010060810.1:0-15814 GCA_016617855.1 Megalonaias nervosa
AAATAAAATTACTCATTGACAGCTTACCTATAGTTGTGACACACGTGACAGATGTTTTGTTAGGCACGAAAACATGTTTTCATACTTCGAACAGTTGATGAATTAGTCGGTTGCTCAAACTCACCGGGATCGAAAACATTCGGCTTCTGTTTGCGACCTATGATGATTAATGACATTGACGTTCGGGTGTAGGACCAGGGTATATTGCCTACCACAAAGTTGGAATTCACCATCACACAGCCTGATTCATCAGGCAGAAAACACATGTCAACGCAATAGTCATGATACAATAAAACTGTTATTGACATAAGCTCCAGTCTTGATGAATCTGACTTTCGTCCCATTGCTGCTACAGAGACACGTTTCACGTCGTTGTTCTATGAATAAATATGTTGATAAGAATACAAATTTTCTTTCTTTTGCACACAGTATGTGACTTTCAATTAATATTGTAGAAATTTTTTTATAACAACATTGAAATGTGATATCATTTGATTACATGGGCATGTAGGTTTGGAGATTTGTGTAGTCATGTGGTTTGCAATGCAAATGGCAAGTACCAGCTCAGATTGCATCGACGTTGTAGCTTCGTCACGTCTGTAAGCGAATTGAAGACATAACACTTATACTACTCACACTTTCTCAGAAATTAAATCACCTTCCTATTGATTTCACGCAGATATGACTCGACATAAGATCCCTTAACTTTGTGAGTCCGCCGGTAAGTGGCTACCCTATTCCACCAATGAACGGTGATGGAGAATTCCAATTTTCCGATAAGCAATTGACTCGGACCCTAAACCCCAACATAAATGTCCTAATATCACAAATGGGGTTGGAACTGTCAGAGGAGACTAGGATAACAATGTTCAGTTTATCTCCTGTAATGTTAAAACCGCCTTGTTTTCGAATCCGACATTATGGCACATTTGAATTTAACAGGACAAAGAACTACAATCGAATATAAACATTTAAGTATCGATTCAAGTAATGTACCTTTATATAAACCACGACTTGCTCATAAAACGAAAGAAGTTTAATTTGCATACTTGGAGCGTTACTGCTATTACGATCCAGTGACCGAAGACGGCAGGCGAAAGCACTGTTTGGTTGAGAAACACATCGAAGCTGACCGCGGATGACAGGACAGGTGACCGCTGATTACATGACATTTATAATAGGAGACTTGCCGGGGACATTTCAACTGCTATTGTCACCAGATAACCGCTGAGCTCAGGATTGACTCTGTATATATATATATATATATATATATATATATATATATATATATATATATATATATATATATCCTTTAGATGAAAAATACGAAATTCATTACGAAGAACTCTAAGTAGAAAAAATACTAACAATCCTGTTTGGAACAAACGTATTTAAATCATTTTCCCAATTTTTTGTTTGTTGTTGATTTTTTTATGGTTTTTTTTTTTTATATTTGTGGGTTCTTTTGGTGCGTTTTGTGTGCTTTACAATACACCGGTTTTATAGTCTTAGTTCTTCAAGGGTCTGTTGTACGTTGGTAAAATGTTCCATATTGTGTCATACTTATATCCTATCAATTGCGTTCATACTTGTCTAATACCGGACTCAAAATAAAGTCACCCAGATCATCCAAAACTGTAAGAAAATCCAAGTCGTATTTGACCAGTCCGTTCATTTTCATCCACTGCATGTTTAATGATTTGTAGTACATAAAATATTATTTTAACAGCAAAAATCTCAAAACTATTATTCACTTATAAGAACTCTAGCTTCATATCCTTTTTCTTCAAGGGGAAAAAATCTCGAAGACCTTGGTGAAATTGGTGACATGATTGAGACTTCACAATGCAGCTAAATATCGGAACACTATGCAGCTAATATTTACGATATATTGTTTCGTGTCTTCATATATCCATTATTTGGCATTTTGTAGGAAGAGTTTTATGAAATCGCCACAGTAGAAGAAAATATTTCACCACCGCACGATGTCCTACACCCATTCATCCATTCAGCGCAGAGAATCTAAACTTTATGAAACTATCTTCAATGACATTAATAGATTGGGAAGTCCTGAAGGACTAGATGCAATACAGAAAACTGAATCACAGTTTCTAAAGAAACTTAAAAAACTTGCAAATTGTCAATCTTTTAAACAAGGAAACAAGGAAGATGATTATGCGACAGTTTTGCATAAAGCGATAACCGTGTTTAAATTAAGCAAAATAGAGGAGGATGAAGCTAACGAGTGTTCTCAGGAGCGTGCAAAGGACTGTACTTTGGAGTGTGCTCAGAGGTGTGCCCAGTGGCGAGTTCTTCAATATATAATAAGGGAATATCCCGAGTTATTACCTTGCCACAGGGATCGTTCTCATAAATTTTGTGGTCAAACACCACTTCACATGGCCATCTCTAAGGAAAACAAGCAGCTAGTGGAAATGTTACTTGAGGCTGCAGGAAATGACAAGTCAAGTGCAGGGAGTGTCAAGGAACTTCTTTCTCAGACCGCCACTGGTTTGAGGTTCAAGAACAACGTTATGATGGGTCAATTACCTCTGTCGATTGCCGTATTGACTGACAAGAAGGATATAGTGAAATTATTACTTGAGCACAAGGAAATTGACGTTTACCAACAAAACAGCGTCGGTGACAATCTGTGTCACTCTCTTCTGAAGTACGTATACATCCTTCCTGATCACGAAGACAATGCAATAGAAATGATGAAGTTCATCAACAAAGTGAAGAAAGACTGCTGCAAAAAATTGCTCTTGATGGTGAACGAAAATACAGAAACACCGCTTATGCTGGCTGCAAAATATGGACAGGTTGATCTTTTCAAGTATATCATCGAAGAGGTAAAACTAAATACTTTGAGTAAGTTTCTCGCCATCTATGATGCTTGATGTAGAAACAATCAAACAAGAATAACATACACTATCTATAAAGAGCACATAGCCAGGCTTTGCACATGTTACTTATGCATACATTAGAAAAAACTACTCTGTATACAACAAACCATCATTTAACCACTTCTTACATTTTCCTAGTATTATTTCCTATTTGCTTAACTATATAGTTTCCTTATTACCACTTAAGTATATTCTTCAATCACAAGAGTAGATGGCGAGATAATTGAAACTAATCTGACTGCCTTTTCATTAAGAGTTAAAATAAATAGGTAAAATTTGTGAGACATATTGTGCTATTGAGAAACTAAAAGGAAGATGCATTCATAAAAATGTGAATAATTATTGTGAACATGACAAAGTTTTCCATGAATCCACTCTATCACTCGTGCTGTAATGAGTTGTTTGACAGATCCACTCATTTATTTATCATCCCTACATTTATGCCAGTTTTGCTCTAGAAAACAATTATTTTCATGTTTTACAGGGATATTGCACCTCTGACGACTCATCGGGGCTTTTTGACCTGAAGCATTACGATATGACGGACATAGATCATCAGCTGAAAGAATACACGATGCAAGAAGATGTCAAAGAGGTGGAAGCACAGTTGAAAGATAGCGCCATAAAATCACTCCCTAAAGAAAAGGACGTCGGTGCGCCATCGGTTTTTGATCTGATTTTTCATCATTCTTATAAAACATCACTGAGATTCATGAAAATACGACCGATACAGTGGGTGATCATCAAAAAATGGAGACACTATCGTAAATTCCTGCACATTTGTTTGCTATTCCACATCATAGTAATGTCTGTCCTAACGGCGGCTGCAGTGGAGAGGGTGACGAGTCAGAGAACGGTCACCATCACTCAAGGCTTGCGTGAACCGTTCCCGGCTTACTTTGCCATCATCATGACGATAATGTCTCCTCTGTATATATGGTTAGGGTGTTTTAAGATTGTACAGATATGTAGGAGAAAATTTCAAATCACTTTTAAGCCATTTTTAAACCCTTATGCAAATGCAGTCTTTCAGGCACTTTTCTTGCTCTTTGCACTATGCATTATATCCGACTTTGCCGCCTCGTGGTCTAGCGATTATAACAACATTCTTCTGATTGCTGCAGTTGTTATTGGCTGGTACCTGTTGCTTTTCTTCCTTCGTGCCAACGGTTTCTTCTGCGTTTTCACCTCCTTGATTCAAAGAATATTATTGCAAGATATGACTCGTTTTGCGCCTATCATAGCTCTCCAACTAGTGGCCTTTTCAACAGCAATGTTTATGCTCCTTCAGAACCCAAATAATCAAAATACTGAAGGACATAGCAACTGGTGGGAAATGTTTCTTCTGACCTTTAAATGTTTTCTAGGTGTTGGTGATATCCCAATTTCTGATTCAAATCACCCGGTGTGGCTGGCAATAGTATTTGTAATTTTCATAATCATGACTACCATTCTCATGTTAAATGCACTGATCGCCATTCTTTCCTCCACGTGCACAGACCTTCTTCAAAACTTTACTCCTGTCATGCACCTCCATCTACAACAACTGGCGGTCATCCTTTTCTTTGAGGGGCTATTACCGAACAGGTTTACCCACCACTATGCCAAAATGGTTACCAGGAAAGTTGAAGTTCATACATACGACAGGTCTAGAAAAACATTTAGAAACATGACGAGGCATTTGATGAGAATAGACGTCCTCGAAGACGATGATGTAACAGATCGCACGTCCGAAGAAACACTTTTAGAAAAACTTGTCAAAGTTGTGTATGACAAGTACAGTGGAAGGATACGCCATCCCAATCTTCTCTTAATGGCCAACCTAATGGTACGCATACATTACAGCGCAGTACCAGAAGTACTAAAAGTACCATGGCAAACACGGTTGAGCATCTAGATGTAACGAGGCATCTTGATATTTACCATCATCCTCGTGTCGGGCAATAGCAAATTATTTAAGTAGCATCAGCACTGACGGTCATTTGGCGACATACATCGCACATATCTCTAGCTACAAATTAACGCTGATTAACAACGCTGATTAGGCTACATGATAGTTTTATTTGTCAGCTTGTCATAGTTGCAATTGATTATTTATTTCAAATGGGAACATCTTTATATTTCACAGAAATAAGCCAGAGAGGACAAAACTTTATAGTTTGAAAAAAGTTATTCAAAAGTTAAATATACTCCTGTTTTCCATTTTTCCATCAGTACTGTCATTTTGTACATGGTTTCATTTTTGAGAAAATATACAAAGATTAAATTGAAAAATTGAAACAAATGCAAAAAAATATAACACAGATAAAGGAAGTATGATATGTGTTCTTCTCAATATGCTTTTTAGGTGCGCAATACGATTTCAACCACAATACACATGTATATTATAAGATGAAACATTCAGAGATTGAATCGCCGATAACCTGGATAATTAATATGTATAATTCAAATTTAAAAAGTGACAAAACTCATTTCAAATAAACACAGAATGATATTATTCTACAGCAGACCTTATTGTATAGCAATTATCAAGATCGTCGATCTTTCACCCTGTCCTTGCATCCGTCACACAATTGCTTTAGCACAGCTACTCCCCAAGCGTCTAATGGATTACCATGTAACGTGGTAAATATTATTGACATGAACAGACGATGTGCTTATGGACAAATTCCTTTACTCCTACAGTGTTTATTAGAGTTATTCTTGTCTCTGTCTTGTACTGGTGTATGACACAATCTCGTTGGCATACACAGTCTCCCATTTTCATTGGCCGTTATGAAACTTGGTAAATATTATGGTTATCACCGAAATATGCGCATGCTGTTGAATTACTGTTCCCTACTTTTATAAATATATGGCCTTGATGTCTAGCCGCTAAATGTGTCGTATGACATATTAATCTGAATACTTGTATCAAATTTACATCGATCACCATGAAACTTGGGAAATGCTATTACTATCCTCTGAAAGTGTTCATACATACTAATTTGTGTGCCCCTTTTTTGATGTTTTTCTTTTGGACTTAGACTCTGATATTCGATATCAAACACAACTAGACAGTTTTCAACTGATTGGCTCGACACTTTGTACATTCTGTAACAAAACAATTTTCTAAGGCTCTTTCTCATTTATTACCTGATGTAGCTGAATGCGAGTTAGGACAGGATCTTGCGAATCCATTTTTCCTTGTAGCTTTTAATTGATCGCCTTGACACCTCGTGCATTATATGGTCATCTTCTCAAGATGCACATACTGAGAAATGTTTGTGATCAATTGAGTCTTGTGAGAGTTATTGCCCTATTGAACTTACACTTTGATGGAGTGAATTTTGTGAATGCAGCTCCTCTTATAGTTTTTGGTAGATTGCTGTGAATTGTAGAACACATGTTTGACGTCATCAGTTATGATTGCTGATCGGTTATTTTACTCACACTATTTCAGAAAAGTGTTCCAGTGTTTCTTCTGTCGTTTGCATTTTGCTGTTGCTATAGATTCATCTGCATCATCGGGAAAATTATTCATAATTCTTCTCATTTCAATAGTTCATCATTCCTCAAGTTCAAATTTCTTTTACTAACCATTCCACTAATTTCCAATTTCTCACCATTTACATGTATCTAATTTCCTTTACTTCTTGCCATTCCACTAATTTTCAATTGCTCACCATTCCTTTAATTTCAGGTTGCAACTTGTACTTTATTATCGTGCATGCATATGTCTGTGCTTGGTTGATGAAGATACAATAAATAAGTTCATAGCTCTCCTAATCTGCTAGCAGAACTTTTATTTAAATAAAATAAAAAAAATTGAGCTTTTGCTAAATAAATTTGTAGAAACTCCTCTAAAAGTATTTTAAATCACAAATTAAATGCACACATTCTGTCATCAAGAATTGACTAAAACCGGACAATGCAATACCATTTGTTTAAAACATTACAGTAACTGCTCTGGGCTGATTCTCATAGTAAGGATAGAAACCCACACCAATTTGGTTGTGAGTTCATTATGTTGAGCACAGATCCAGTGCATCTACCTTCTCCATTAGTTTCCTCTTGTAATCTGAAGGAATAAAGACTATTTCTACTGATATGCATAATAACCTATAACAATTTCCTGTAATTATTTTCTTTTTTCTCTAGTGCACTAGCAATTTTCAATATAACATCATCTTATTTACTTTTGTAGTCTTTTAATTTTTGTCACATTCTTTATAATGATTATTACATGATCCTGCACGTTATGAAATATTAGCAGTGATGGCAGAAATTTAAAAAAAAAAAAAATGCTGACAAGGAGTTGGAGTACATGTACAGAAGAAAATGTTTTAAAAAATTAGCAATCATCAATATTATTAATACATGATCATCCGTGTTCAAATAATATATGTAATGCAATATTTTTTATGTCAGAAATGATATTCCTATTAATATTTTAACCGTATTGTAACATTCATCATTATCGTACCATCAACGACATCGCTGGTTCCAACCAATCAAGACATTTGGTTATTTGAATATGTGATTTACCTGTTATTTGTCAATATAGGTCTTTCAACATCAACAATAAATGCCACACTGCATTGCTTGTATAATCTAGTGTAATTTAAAGTAATTGTATAATAAAATATCTTCCTCCTCTTTTCGTATCCTTATTTAAAACACTTTAGAAATTACTGCAGTTTAGACCCAGCTGCATCAATGTAGATATGGTCCACGTAAACTGAATGCTTTCATCTACTGGAAACCTCTTTTTAATTGTGGACTAACATTGCAAATGAAAGTGTCGAGTTTAGCAATAACAGCAGTTGTATATATTATTCCTGTGATATTAACATGCATTATAAATTTGATTTATTCCTTCTCTAGACGCTGATGATTGTGACTACGTCTCAACCCCTCCTCGGACTCATACTCGTCATCGATCTCCTCACAATTAATCATCTAAGGAATCTAACTCAAATCCTTATTCGCATGCACTATAGACTCCTTCACACGCTTCAACATCTCATAGAACTCAGACTCATCCAAATCCATTACCAGAATGGAGGTCATACACACGGAGATCATATCGTAACCTATCAAGCTTCCAGGGACAACAAAGAAGATCTTCACACATCTTCACTATAATGCAAACCCATTGTTAACACTGTCATGATGAGCACAAACAAACACCACCATCAACCAACCCACCCACAGTAGTAATCGGGAAAATCATTCACGATTTTGAATGTATTGATACGAAAAAGTGAATAAAAACCACACATCTCTACACCTTCAAAGCAAAAGTGAGCCAGAATCCCTATATCTATATACTACTAACAGAAGCTGTATATGTTTTTTCTCTGATGATATTACACTACACCATACATTTTATTTGAAAGAGGAAAAGAATACAGTTTTGTTTACAAAACAATGCCAAACTCATTCAATTCAAATGAATAAGATAAAAACTGCATTTTGTGTTCTCTTGCAATAGTTTTCTCAAAAATGGAGCATGAATCTTTTTAATTGGACATATCTCAGATTTAGACGAGCAAAGCATAATATAGCTATACTCCGTTTCTCTTTCTGGGAACAGTACATCCAACATATGTTTCTAAAGCCTCTTCATATGCAAATTTATGGCAGTTATTAGATTAAAATATCTCTGCAAATAAAAGCATACAGTTTGAACCTTTAATACAATTTATTAACAAATTTACAAACATATATGCATATATTCAATGTGCACGGTGTACGAGTTCACTTACTAATTGTATCTGATCACCACATGTCTTAAAAAAGAAATTTCAGCAAATTTCGCATGTATCAAACTCTTATTTAACATGCCTTTTTGTTTGTTAATATTATTTTAATTATTTCATTTTGTTAAATCAAATAAAACCTTTGTAAAAAATAAAATGTGTCAACAGAACAAAGTTTTGCAGTGAAAAAGTAATTTTTCATCAATTGGTTGAATGACTAACCTATCAAATATCAGAGAGCTTCATGTTGAAACTGATACAACTCTTTCTGTAAATGTCAAATATGCCAAACTGTATGCCACAACAAAAGGCACATAATGATCTGTACAATCGTCTTTCTCTGCAAACTTATCTCTGTAAATATATTTTACTATATATTTAAAACAAATCTTATTGGTCAGTGGTCAACCCGGGTTGTTTTCATGGAATAATCTAACTTTGATAGCTAACTGCTAAATAAAAGTGATATTAATTGTAGATGCTAAATATAAACAGTACTGAGACGTTTCAGAGAGTCATACTTATTATCATAATGCAGGAATTTTCTCTCTCCCTCTCTCTGATCGTAATATTTATCCTGACCTGTTGTTTTGACAAGAAGGTTCAATGTTGCATCCAATGCATAAACATTTGAATCGCATCACTGTAAATCTCATTGGTCTCGAAATTACATGAGATTTAATTACTGTTAAAGAAACTCAAAGGATAAGATTTGTTAAATTTGGAATTAAGATGTCCAAAAAATAAACATAGTACATTTCTTATGAACAGTCATGACACCAGCACCTTGTACACAACATCGCGGTGTTATGTGTTGGCAAATGTTTATTTTTAGGATTATTAAAGCAACACAGATTCCAACTTTTGTTCATTCATTCCTGGATCATGACATTATCTGCAGTTGTAATTTTCATATTGACTGATCAGATGATGCATTGATTAATACGGTTTATTGGTATATAAATAGTCATATTCAACACAACCAATACAATTTTATACCGTCGCATACACTTAGTCTTAAATGTTGGTCGTTATATCAGATAGAAAAACTTGGACAAATCAGATCCTATCCTATGCACAAGGAAACAAACTAACAATCTGAAAGAGGCAATGGTACTTTTTAAAAGCATAACTCCTCTAACACCTGGCACTTATGGCTTACAATTTCTACTCAGAAGAGCATTTTCATTGAATGGAGATGAAACCAATAAAAAAGGCAAAAAGAATGAATTAAAAATAAAATTGAGAGAAAGACTGATAGGAAATGAATATATTGTAATATTCCAATATGATACAATCTCAAAAGTCTGGTTTAGTTATGCCCATTTACTAGGGAACTGACGCGAGTTACAAGCAACGCTTGATAAGAACACAAGTATGCTGTAATTATAGCCTACTGACTCTACTGGAGTTTACCCTAGTCATAATAGCCTATTGTTCAAGATGTTGGAATAAACAGATTTTCAGGCACAGGCAATCATACAGGGTCCAGAGAAAGCAAAGCTGTCCTAATTTTTCTTTGAGCTGATGTCTTCACAACCTATTCCCCTTGGCAACAGATTGCTTTCATATACCAGATACCATATCAACTCTTGTGTATTTTTGCTTGTTCATATGTCAGTGCAAACAGTCTAAAGATAATGCGTGTATATCTTACGATTATTTCTGTGGCATAGTATTATCTGAGTCTGCACTTACATTCAGTCGACAAGGTTCCTTGACAAAAAATTTCTAAATGAAGCATGAAGGAAAGAGAGAAATTCCATGCATCTGTAGCCCAACCAGTAAAGGTATACTATATAGTATGTATTGTAGACTTATTGTCAGTACATATAAACTATTGTGTCCCTAAATTCTTATCTTGGTCTCTTATAAAAGCATCAAGACACGTTTAACGTTTAATACCTCAACATGTCACACATTTACGATACTCACCTATTTTCGATGTTGCTGTCCCTTGCATAAACAAAGTAATAAACCACTTCTGCTCAACTAAACTTAAAAGATCGCAACATCTTCATAAAGCTTAGTATATGTGCTAATTTGTTTGCATTTTATTCGTCTCAAATGTTAAGGTAAACATTTTGTAGATGACATATTTGAGCACTGTAGATTCTGATCACTCAATACACACTACTCCCTGTATTCCCACCACCGTCTAATTTACCAGGACCTGGTACATGCATTGATATTTCATCTGGTAGGTGCAAGCAAAAGCATTAACACAAAACTTTGATGAAGATAATATCTCAGCCACCAATGGATAAAACACCTATTTCACTCTTTATTACATACATGTAGGTGTGGTACAACCTGATAATGTGTGAATATCATATGAAATATAACTATTGCACACAAGTTTGTTTAATGACAGTGCAAATGATATTACGGTATCTCTGAAAACTTTCTTTCTATTTAAATTTTCATAAATTTTGTTTTTGTAGTCATCATTGTGTATCTTTTATATTTTATCTAATATTGTAAATCTCTTAGAACTTCTAAAGATTAGGTGTTGTACTAAATCCAATTATTATTATTATTATTATTATTATTATTATTATTATTATTATTATTATTTAATGAAGAATTAACAAATATCTGAACGCAACCATGAAAAAGGAATCAAAGAGAAAAAATAAACTTGTTCACTTTAGTCCACTTTATGAAATAATTGAATTGATATGCTTGTAAAAAGTATTTTAGTTTTGTCCTAATAATCTAAAAAGAGCTCTTTGAAAAGATTTATGCTGTACCAGGTAAAATGATTTCCAGGAATTTAATCTAAGACCATTTCTTACTTTCAACTCCAGAGTGCCGAAACCATCTCTGATATTCTTCAGAGATAAGAAAGAATTGTAAAATTATGTGTTGTGATATGTGAGCTAGATGTCAGATTGGCACCATTTTCATTTGGTGGGAGCAGCAACAGCTAGATTTTCAAGCCAAGTGTTTTGGCAGCCATTCTGGATAACGATTGGCTCCATTTTCATGAAGGACCAAGTAGGTATCATAATACGTCTATTGTTGAAAACCTCTTATTCATATAGCTGACATGGTCATCCATCTAGAAAAAGTAGAGATAATATTTGTAAGATGGCTAGTATTATGGCGATACTGAGGGTCAGTTTGCACACTTTTATTGTGGACCAATTAGACAAAACAAGACATCTTCTGACAAAATACCGATCCCAAAATAATTTTCCGTTTAAGTGGAGTAACAAAACAATATTGTCCAGGTGACCACCATGGTGGCCATACTGAAGGACAGATAAACACCATTTAAGTTCATGACCAAACATGACATACTAAGATGTGTTCTGATGAAACCCATGTTGATAGGACTGTCAGTTTTAGACTTGTAACAAGAGTTTCAAGATGGTTGCCTTGGTGGTCATATTCAAAATGAGATGCACACATCATTTCAAATTAGGACCAAATAAACATCATTAGAAGTCGTCTAGTGGAACCCTAAGGTTGATGTTAGCAGCCATCAAAGAGAAGTAGCAATACAGTAATTAAATTCTCAAGATATCAAAGAGAATTAGCAATACAGTAATTAGATTCTCAAGATATCAAAGAGAAGTAGCAATACAGTAATTAGATTCACAAGACAGCAATTTTAGCTGTCATATTATAGGTCAGATTGGCCCTATATTCATTTACAACCAACAAGAAATCAGACTGGTACCACTTTCATTTACAACCAACAAGTGATCAGACTGGTACCACTTTCATTTACAACCAACAAGAGATCAGATTGGTACCATTTTCATTTACAACCAATAAGAGATCAGAATGGTACCATTTTCATTTACAATCAACAAGACATCAGACTGGTACCATTTTCATTTACAACCAACAAGAGATCAGACTGGTACCATTTTTATTTACAAACAACTACACACCAAAGATGTACTTCAGTGAAAACCCCATATTGATCATTTTGTTCAGCAGAAGTAGACATAAGAAAATTCTTAAGATGGCCACTATGGTGGTAAGACGGGTCTTCAAATCAGAACCCTTTTCATTCAGGACTAATAACATGATAAAAACTCTGTAAGTGAGAACCTACATTGATATGATCAATAGGAATAAAACGATTTTCGAGATATTGACAGTGACGAACACCATCAATGTCTAACTAGTTCCATTTCATTTATGACCAACTATTACATGTGTGTAAACTTTCTTGGCAATCCTCCAAACAGTTTAAGAGAATCAATAATAAACTTGTGCTAATGGATGAAAAGAAAATGGAAGAAAACTCATTCCGTAAGCTCTTCTGGCCTATGACAAGTAGACATTAAAATATAACATGGAATAAAAAAACCTTGCTCTATATTACATGCTTTATTAAAAGATACCATGGAATAAAAAACCTTGCTCTATATTACATGTTGCATAAGAATGGATAATCTAAAGAGAAAAAAGTGCCAGGGCTTGGATGTAGAGCTTGAGATCAACCATTGTTGCACAATGTGACCTTGACTCCAGTGTCAAAAGGTTTAGCCATATCATTGCAGCTTGAATTGTCTTATTTCAGAATGATTCATCCCAAGGATAAAGAATTACAACACTGGGTTTAGGAAGTGCAAGCAAATGAAAAACTTCAGCCAAAACCTTTATGCAAAAAATTTTCTCTGAACTTGAAACACAAGTCATAAAGTTGAGCTAATGTCATGCAATGAAAGTTGCAAATTATGATCAGAATCTCTCAAAGGGGTTAGGATATATCCTGAAAATGGGAGATAATTACAAAGGCCCATACAAGCAAGAGTTATTGCCCTTTCTCTAAAACAAGGGGTTTAGGATATATTAGCAAATGAAATTTTTTTGTCACAATTTGAACAAACTGTTGACTATCATGACAGTGCTGCTGTATATATGATGAAATGTATCATCTCCCATAAATTAAGGTCCGATAAGAGAAGTTCGTGTGGATTACTTGTATTGAAAGCACTTTGATTTTATGATCATATAAACAAATGTTATATGAACCAACAAATGTAAAATCCAAACTATTTTGTAAACAATTATGTTCACTGATATTTGAATATATGCTGGCATTTATTGCAAATATCACCAGATAAAAAATAAGTAGACAATAACAGAACAAATGAATGAGTGCCTGAAAGCGATTTTCTGAACTACAGATATATTATTATTAATAAATTTGAACGAGTACAAACAAATAAAATTCCTTTTTTAGAAATATTGCACTCCTTGGATGCCAAAAAGTAGCAAAAGATACATACAATGAAATATTTCAAACATATATCCAACTGAGGAGTTAAAAATCATCTTGTATCTTGCACAACTTTTATTGTCAGAAATAACATTTTCTTCATAATTATAATACAAAGGAAATAGTTCTTACAGTGTATGTCAATAACAATGTCAATATCATCTTGCAAAGGGGAGATAATCCTCTCAAAGCCCAGCGTATTATTTATAACAACTCAAACTATAAATCAAATTTCATTTTGTTAAAAAGTACGTTGATGATACAGTATCTGCAGACTTCAGATGTAAAAGAAAATATTCCAGAATAAAAGCTTAAAATTGTATGCAGAAATTATTACATGCTCTTCGTTGAAATCATGTCGAATTACATAAATGAATGAAATTAATTATAGACCTTTTATTATTAGAAAGTTTAAAAAACACCTGCAGGAATGTGGGAAATTTTTTTTAACAATACGTAGTTCATGCATTAGCTGGAGGAAAGTATTATGAGCAACGTATGAAATAAATTATAGACAATTCTTTATTAGGAAGGTTAAAACACACCTGCAGGCATGTGGGAAATTATTTGAAAATGCAAAATTGCATGTACTAGCTGGAGAGAAGTATTATGAGCAACGAATTTCAAAATCATGTACTATATACATGCAAAATGTCATTAATGCCAATATCCATGACAATGATGTAAACAATGGCATTTTAGATCGTTAGTGCAGAGTAAGAAGATACAGTCACATGGTACTTGAGTATACTTGTCAAGCTAAGGATTTCACTGATTCAGCTGGCTATTCATCAGACGCAAAATTCCAAGAACGACCTCTAGAAGGCTTGAAGAAAATGGAGACAAATCCATATATGGGGACATTATTATGTGGTCTTATTCTGCTACTGTTGTGGTCAAGTCAGAAACTAGAAAAAATTTAACTTGATGAAAATTACAAAAATATTCATATTTATTTTTTATTTTTGCCCTACCCATCCCTGACTAACTCCCTGGGTTTCAAATATTAACTCTTCCTCAGCAGTGTATATGGATTCAATTTACAAGGAAAACAGCGATGGTATTATGAAAAGTCATTACCCATCACATCTGAAAAAGTACCAAAACATTAGAAAGGTTGCTGATAAAAGCTAGAATGGATCCAGATTTGCTATATGTAACATCCATGTGTAACATTCTTATCCTATCTTTATTGAAATTAAAACTCCGGGTTGTTTATAATTGTTATTGCACAGTACATTCTGATCTCTGATGTTTTTGTTTGATACACTTAATTTCTGAACATAAGTATTCCATCTGCGCTTAAAAAAAAACATTTCCAATTTTATACATATGTAATTCCGAATAAACCTTTTATATACACTTTCGAACAATCCAAAAATATTTAAATGTAACTTTTTCCTTCCAATGATGTAACTTTAAAAATTGTTACAGTATCTGTAAGCTCAGAAACATCAGAAACAAAATAGGAAATGCAACAAAATAGTTGAAAATTGTGTGATCGTAGGAGACAGAAAAATCTCACCCTCAGGCTGCAAATTTATTTGCTTCTGCAATATTATGGCAACTCCATTAGAAACGCTGTGTATGGGAAAATCAATTCTAAATCAGTAAATATGTAAGATTCTGTTAGTCAACGGGGTAATGGTAAATAGATCTGGTCATAATGTATACAAATATATAACACTCACAAAACTCAACTTGCAAATTCCTGCTAATACCTATGTAGTTACCATTAAATTACACTGCACTTCACTGTAATATCTACAAGTCAGAGGCATATTAAGACCAGTGTTGCACTGTGCTGTGGAGTGTTAGGCTAATTTACTATATGCTGAGTTAGCAGCAAGCTCTTCAGGGAAAGTGTCAAATACACTGCGTAACCAATATTATTCATATATATATATATATATATATAT
>JAECUM010060811.1:0-14057 GCA_016617855.1 Megalonaias nervosa
ATTTTATATAAATAAAAAATACGTAGAATTGTTAAAAATTGATACCGATGGTATCATGGGGCGAATGGAGAATAAAACGAGAAAAGATACTCAGTTATTCTGAATCCGCCGAAGTTGAATCTAAGAATATATACCACAAGAATAATAGAATGTCATTATTATCATCAGCACCATCGGTATATGATCCCGTAGCTAGACGTAAACCTATCTATCTTAACGGGTGTGGTGGTTCTGGTAAAACAACGCGTGCGATTGAATTATTCCTGAACAGTTGTTCAGGGAATCTTGACATGGTTGTTTTGACACCTACACATAGACTCGCCAGAGAAATGATTGAACGTGGAGTTAAATCTCAAACTTATCATAGTTTCTTTAGATGGTGCGGAGACGCATGGACTCCTGAACGAATGGGTGAAAAATATATTCCTAAGATCATTATTTGGGATGAAATATGCACGGTGTCGCTGGAGACATTGAAATTATTTCTTGACTGGTTATTCACAAAAAATACTGCTGTGATAATGTGTGGCGATCATGGTCAACCGCCACCTTTTGTTGGATCATCTCCGCATGAATGGTTAAAAACGTTTGTAGATTATTATGAGGAAATAAATGATGTTTACCAAGCGCTTGATGATTCGTTAAAAGAGTTTAAGAAATTAATTAGACTACAACCAGATAAAGTTCAGTGTGAAATAATGCGTGAGATAATTCCGGAAACACATATAAATGATTTTTGGAATTTATGGAGACCAGATGATTTGATAGTTGCAAGTTGGAAGATAGTTCGTGATTCACTTCAGCAGCAGTTATTTCTGTTACATAAAGAAAAATTTTCAAATCTACCTGTACCATTGTGTTATCGTCCAGCAGATACTTGACGGCAAAATATCGACTTTGAAATTCCAGGTTGCGGTGATAAACAAAATCTTGTACTAAATGATATAGTTTTAGTTCACGTGAGTGCTGTTGAGAGCGCGCTAACGATGGACAAATCTCCATGGACGCTAGGATATCCTATAACGATTCATTCGTCACAAGGGTTAACTATTTCCGATACAAATATTTAGATTGTTGATGATCGCATCGAATGGTCAAATTTAGTTTATCTTGCAGTGTCTCAAATCAGAAGAATATCTCAGCTGCGGATGGTTATCAGAGACTGTGCAATGACTCAGGAAATTACTGCCAGCAACTGATATGATATAGTAACGAAAAAGTTAGCTGGTTATCATCGATCTGACAAAAAAAAAAATAAGCGCGACTTTGATCTCGATGCTGAATTTATCAAGACACTGAAACAACGACAGAATAATCATTGTGCGAGGTGTAACACAGTAATATTCTGGCAGTATTCGAATAATAATCCAAAACAATTCACCGCGGATGGAATTAATAGTAGTCTTTGTCACACACGCAAAAAATGTGATGCTGACCTGTCTTGAATGTAATTGACGTAGGGGTGCTGGTGTCCTGCTTTCACAAAAGTGAAGGCGGTGTTAGTTGTGTATCTTCAGGAATTACTTGTAATTGTTCACGTACAAATCCACGTTGAGGAGCAGTTGAATCTTGTCTGTAGATTGCAGGTCTACCCGTGGATCTTACCACGCTGGAAATTTTATGTGTGGTCACACTCCAGACTGGGTCAGTCGCTCTTTTTTTACCACCTTCAAGTTCACCAGGTTCATATAAATATCTTACAGTCACATTACCTAGTACTGGTTGTTTTGAGAAGGAGTCATGTCGTTGTATTGGTATATGATTTTTGATATCGCATTTGTAGGTTTCATAGAAATTTCATGAGCAATTTCATTATTTAACGCAGCTATCACACTTGGTAGTCTTGTAACCCATTCACGAAATCTCATGTCTTTCTGAACTTTGTTCAGGAATATTTTCTGCGCATACTGATATCCAAATAACCGCTCAGCAAGTGTTCGATTAAATCGCTCAATGATTGCCTGATCGCGATGAATTGCGGTGTGTCCTCGTCTGATTTTGACGTTATGTTGTTTCATCAGAAATGATACTGCACCAACAAATTCTTTGCCAGGATCAACCTGTAGCAACTGTGGCCATCGTAGACCATCACGTTGATAAATTCGTTCAAAAGCAGATGCAACTTCAGTTGCTGTTTTAGTTGATAGCGGCTCTGCTTCTTTATACCTACTTGCAATGTCAACGACAGTTGACGCGAATTTGTATGTGCGCGATTGACGTCTACCGGTTTTAATAGTATCGTGTGGTTAAAAACAAAATGTCTGCTTGATGAACTTCATTGTAAGTGCTGACATCAAATGGGCATAGTGAATTTTTTAGGTGGTGGTAGATAAATTTGCCATATTGCCTGTCGTGCTAACCAATCTGCGGCAACAGAACGTGTGACATTTGCTGCATCAGCAAGTTTACCAATCGCTGCTTTACCCCTCCAATATCCTCTTGGGCTATAATAAACCGATTCCATTGAATAATCGGTTTATTAATTACCGGCCCCTAGTACTAGTTTACCTTTCATCGCAGATTTTACTAAAAAACTAACAAGTTTTTCTCTGAGAGATTTATTTTTTATGGAATTTAACGAGTGAATCAACTTCACATCTGCAATATGTCGTTGTTGTAAATCTTTATTGTTATACGCAACATCATGACCGTGGCATGCTTGATCAATCGCATTTATTGGATACTCCCAAGTCTTGGTTGGTCTCGTTCGTCAAGTCGGATATCAAGTCGGATTCCATGACCACAATAATTATATCCAGGAAGATGTTTTTCACCAGGATATTTGGCCCATGGAGTTCCTGGTAATTTTCCCAATGAAGCAGCGATATCACCGCCTGTCTTCGCACGAGACGAAATAAATTTGTATTTTTTTGTACCACATTTTACACACTTGCCTGTAAGTGCACGCTATTTTTTTTATAAAAAAAAATTTGTTATTATTGTTGTTAAGCCACTTGTGGGGGGGTGGTGGATGCTCTGAATCGAACACAATATAAATCCATATTATTTATTATATTTGTACAACAAGGATATCATTGACTTTCAGCGACACGAAAGCAAGAGCCAGACAAGCATGATCCAGCGCTACCAAATTCTATCAGAGCAATTATTATAGGTCCATCTGGATCTGGTAAGACGCAATTATTGCTTAATCTGATAATGAGATGGCTCAAGCGGGATAAGTTATATTTAGTGGCACCATCCGTAGATGATCAGCGATGCTACGATGTGCTTAAAGATTTTGATGAAAATGCAAAATTTTTGGACGAGGACGGAAATGATATTGTTGACTTTATCACCGATATTGATGATGCTCCATCTGTGGATGATCTCGATGGATGTACTAATAATCTTGTAGTATACGATGATGTGATGCTGGACAAACAATCAAATCCAGCTCGGATATTTTCTCGAGGCAGGCACAAAAACACGGACGTGATTTATGTTACTCAGCGATATACACACATACCTAAAGTGATCAGAGATAACTGAAATATTTTAGTTGTGTTTAATGGAGTCGATACACATACTCTGCGAAACATTCATCAGACTTGGTGTTCATGGGATATGGATATGATTAAATTCAGAAACTTCTTTTCAAAAGCGCAAGCTACCCCACACGGATTTATCACGATAAATTTACATGATCCTTGGTCGCGATATCGTGTAGGTCTCGATAAAATATTTGGTTGAGAGACACAGCAGCAGGAAGGGTGACGACCTCGAGTGAGAGTCCTGGTAAATAAACGAACACACACATACAAAACGAAAACACAAACGTCAAAGATAAAGTGACAAAATCAGCTAACCCAATTAGAGAAGTCCCGGTCGGTTAGAGGCTTCGGTTTGACGTTATTGACCTTGTATTTTCCTTTTTCGTAGGAAGCTTTATTTTCGCGAATGGACTCTTCTAGAAAGTGGTATGTTCCCCCTCCCTGCTGCTCAGTGTAAGAAATTTAGGGTTCCTAAAAGTAGAGTAGCTATGGCCCTCTCAACATCATGTGATCCTGACCCTCTCCTCTCCTCAAGAGTGTTTCAATTATGTAAAGTGTTTGCAACTAACACAGCGGGGGAAAAACACTTTAGTTTCTCGCACTGACGTTGGTTTTGGGTTTGTTGTAAGAAAAACAAGTCAACATGTATGAATTTACAAATGATTAGGGCTTGGTGCATATGTTGTTCATCACCCGACTCGCATAGAACAGTGTTTAACATGATGGCGCTAGAAATGTTTCTGAGTGTCTTGGTGGTTTCCTGTCTTTTCGGCCAAAGTCTTCAAGATGACGAGTGTACATTAGTAACTTGGTAAGATATTATATTCTTTTTTATTATTTCTATATTTTTTTACAACAAACTATGAAACGGGTCGGAGAGTTATTTCTTTTCTAACTATATCGTTTCACAAAAAAAAATGTTGTTGTAGCAGACGGTCACTCGCGTTTCACATAAATGTCGTTGTAGCAGACAATCACTCGTGTTTCTGTAAAATACTGACAAACTCGAACGTCTATGGTCTAAAAGTTTCTATTTGCAAGAGAAAAGTTTTAAAGATCTATAAGTTCAATACTTGGTCAAAATGAGCTTTTTAATATGACATCTTGTCTACTTTGAAATTACGAATGACTTGCATAGTGGTAAAGCATGCACGAAAAACGTGTATGGCGATGAAGTAAATACATTGTCATATATGACAAAGCTGCGAGATATAACATTGTACTGTTATATCCTCATTTCTCGAAATTAAGAAAATAATCCCCACCCTGCTACTAAAATTCCGCAATTCGCACTGAAGTCCGAAGTGGAGTAAATATGATGGAAAGAAATCATACCACACATTGGTCAGATCTGTAAAACTCTTGTGATAAATTTCAAAACGAGGCTTATAATGCAACCTTTACGCCCCTCCCATAGCATCTGACAATGGCATGTCTTTCATTAGTAAGTATCATGTACTATTAATAAATATGTTATTGAATTTCTCCTGATTAATAATCCTTCGAACTTTTTAAAACATGGACAAGATGCATGCGCAATATAAACAATCAGGTATTTGATAAGGTGGTCATGAATATTAGGGGATGTAATAAAATTTCACTCCCAAAATCCATACGACAGATCAAGGGCACTTTTTCTGTTCAGATATATTTTGATTTAATGTAATAAATGTAAACAGATGTGTATATTCATCAATTGTGGCGATCAAGCCCGAGTTGTTCGTGTTTTGAGGTGTATTTAGTTAGGTTCCTAGTCGATATGAAAGCAGACAGTTTGGTCGATGGTGATATATATATGTATATCTGTTTTGTGTGCTTAACTTTCATCTATGATTATACATTGTAGTTTAAGCTAATGATCATTTGTAAGTAACGTACTATATAGTTAATTTTTGTCCATTATTGCAGGTTTGTAATTTAAGATAAATATATTTTTGGTAAAACATGTTTACATGGCCTTCTGACATTGTAAGCTTCTCGAATTGATCGTGTTTATGAATTCGATAGAAAAATTACCCTCATCCTGGTCCTCTTATCGTGTCATAGGTTTTTATATAAGCTTGAGGTTATAAACTGAGTCTACATTCCTATCTTATCATCTGTTTAGTGGAATCAATCTTTTAGTTCTGTTTGTTTACAACTAGAGAAGATTAATTTAAATTCTTCATTGGAATTGCAAAGTGCTCATTGACTTTATGACTAAATCATTATTTTGGAATTAATGTGAATTGATTCAAGAACATGCTGGTTATATCATTGTTATACATCAAGACTGTTGGCACATTAGCACATTCAATGCTACCGGACAATCAGCACATTCAAGACTGGAATTCATTCATGACACCACTGCAATTCATTCGGAACACCCTATACGTCTGGACATGTCATAAAGCTTTTAATACTGTTTTGGGATTTAATTCACAACACTGTATGTTCCTTTCAAATTTTCACTTTGTGCTCCAGAGAAATAAATTATCTGCTTAATTTTACTTTACTTGTTTGTTTCTAACTCTTTTTCTGTTATTTACTTAAAGACCATTGAGTCGTAACAGAAGGTAGGTAGGGAAGTAGGCATGGAGGTAGGTATTTACGTTGGTATATATGCTTGTACTTTTCAAGGGATATATTCCGCCTCGGTGGCTCAATGGTAAGGATGCTGGATTCACAATCAGTCGGTTTCAGTTTGTATATTGCCCAACCCGGCCCATATTGGTAACTCAGATATTGTCTCAACGCTAAGTAGTCTTTCATGTGCTGATATGCCGTAAAACATCAATCAATCAATTATTTCAGGGGACTGAACAACCAAGATCCAGACCGCCCAGACCTCGTTTCTAAATGCACCGCGGGAGACATTTCCGTGAACTACCCTAAAGGGACCATAAATGTCACTTTCCCGTGGTCCCTACTCCCGAACGAAACCCGCTGGGCCAGAGTCTGTTTGAAGCAAACCGGTCAAGGTGTCTTCTCAGCGACAGATATCACCGAAAGAGATAATCACATGATGGACTTCAGCAGATCAGTCGGTGATCCACAAGGTTGTACATTTAATAAATTAATTGTCTCTAAACACCACCATGACTAGCACATACATCACAATTATCACCACAACCACCATCAAGACATGCACAGCAACCAATCTTCCTCCTCCTTCCCTCCCTCCCTCCGCCTCTTAATACTGCTACTACTGCTGCCTCTACATCTACCACTACTACTACTACTACTACTACTACTACTGAAGAAGATTCTGGTCGGGTACTATACCCATCAGGCAGCACTACAGGAAACAGCCCCTTCCAAAGGAAACAATAATAGATTTACTATTTCATGTGGTGTGATATGTCGTGATATTACGTAGAGCACATGGAAATTGTGCCCGCTGGAACAGGTGTGATGACTGTAACAAAATTATAGTACCCCAGAATCAAGAGGCCAATCGGAACTCGAGAATGTATCAGGTGATGAATACTGGTTAATACCGAAATATTTGATGAATGTTTTGTTATATTCATTTACGCTACATATTTTTGTATTCTGTAAAAAGGATTTATAAATAAAAACGTAGTATTTTATTGGTATCAATACATTTTCGCGAATTCGATTGTAGTGTGCATATTAACGGTTCTGGAACAACTATTCAGTTATTAAATTACTACTGTTAATCGCGGACATAATATGAGAATTCTCTCTATTTTGTTCTAAATAAATATTATTTTACTGATTCACTACAAAACACTAACAGTAAGAACAATATATACACAACTCTAAAAAATTCACATCTAACTTCGGTATTTCACAAATTATACAGTTACTACACCAGTCTTTCCTAAGAGAGACAAACTTTAATGTCTCACAGTAGGTAACATCATAAGCTACTTTAAAAGAAAACTTCAGCTGCAATACATTACATCGATTCAAACCATTGTTTATTTCAAAACAATGGTTTTTTCATTCACTTCATCTGAGACGTGAGAATAGGTTCGCATCTACAAATGTGTTATGCAATGGTTAAGTCTTCCAGACCATAGGACCATCATCATCGTCGTTGTCACCAGCATCATTATCATCATAATTGTTCTTTTCTAAATAATTTTACTCACATTTGTCTTATTTTTCTCATGGAAAAGTTCTTATCGAACTCTCTCGTGTTGTTTAGTGAGGATGGAGTTTAACCAAAGTTTAAACGAGTCACATGATTTCTTAAAAGTTTTGTTCTATCCAATGATAATAACAAATTTCTTGACCATGTTACTCATAAATAGAAAGACTCTTTTGCCACCAGAAACGGTCCAATGTCACTTTTAATGCTGATATATCGAGGATTGTATTCTTTGAATCAATTCCATGTTGAAGAAAACAGGTATCGATCCTGTTGACTCATATTTATCTGCTAGAGTTTTAGCCCTTAAACTATACGACAATTTAGTCTGAAAATATAATTCTAGATTTCTACATATTTCTTGTTAAACAGTAAGATGATTTTTATTTTCGTTTTGTTTGTTTTTCACCTGTAATATTAGTCATCATATATGATTTTGTCAATGATCTATTTCCAATCTTAATTTAGTGGAATGTTACAATTCTTAACTACTATGTCAATTTGCTTCATTTATATAATGTTATTGACAGGATTAATGTTAAAATTGTTACATACTATGTTACATTGTAAAACTGTTACACACTGTGTTACATTGTTTCATCTATGTTATATTATTGACAGGATTAATGTTAAAATTGTTACATGCTGTTAATGTTTCACCTATATTACGTTACTGCAAGATTAAAAACCTCTAAACCTGATGAAGGTATTTTATATTCATATCACACATTTCCTTTTCATAAGTAGACATACAAACATATTGAAGTAACTATGGTGTGCTTTGTTTTATTAACTACCAGTAGGAAATTCCATAACTAGATCATGCTATCGAGACTGTCCGATTTAGCTGATTTATGCAGAATTTCATGCCATGCGATGTTGTATCCTGTTCATACATTCTTCACAGTCAGATTTTCAAGGGCAGACATCAAATAATGGTTATTGATTTGTACTTGATAAATTGGATTTCACTATAGTAAATTTCAATCTCGTTTAAAACATTAAATTTGTATATTGTTAATTATTTCTATCATGTTAAGGTCGGCGATCTAATTAAACATGGTAGCTTGGCGTAGATAAGGTGTTTCGCTTATCAATTATTCAAAATTATTTCAAACTGGTCTTTGTGCTGAAATTGCGTCTCCTACCAAAGATTGTTTCTTGCCTATCTGGACCAAAAGAATCAAAATTTACGCCTCCAGGTTCATACTAATGTCCATCAATTAAAAACATGAAATTCTGTTGACGTTTATACAATTCTAACATGTCATCATCATGAATTTCTATTACAAAAGGTTTGATCTACCGCATGATATAATTAATACAATCTATTTCTACGCCATGCAATTAATATAAAATTTAATTATTTTTCTTTGTTAAATACATTTAACCAATATACCCTGATTTTAACAATCACATCTCCTGCTTTGTTGACATCTTCCTCTGTCCTTTTCAGTTCCTTTTGTAGAACACATGTTGATCTCGATTCTAGTACACAATCGTTTTATTATCTTGTAATTTATATTTCTAATATTCATTTATTTGTCACCTTTTGAAACTGATTGCACTCCAACCTGCTTCACACTGTCTTTAAGTCGATTATACATCCAGTATATACACATTGTAAAAGATGTAAAAATTTCTTCTAAGTTCAATTGATATTGATTAATTTTCTGGAATTTTTTAGTTGAGGATTTTATTAATGCACTAAAATTGTCCAAAAAAATTACATAGATTACGGTGTACTTTGCATGCAGTGCTGCTGTACATTAATTGATTGAAATATGATAGAAGTCTAATTGTTCCTGTGATTGCACTGGAATTAATGTGATTGCTTTTCGACTGCAAATTTGGCAAGGAACATAACCAACAAGCACAACCACCTATTTTGAATCAAACGCCGTATTGCAATCCGGTTAGTGAGAATCCGAAAATTTGCTGCCAGACAGGTGGCCAAACCAACTGATCACCAGGCACTCACGCTATTACATCTACGATTTTATATATAAAGCATTATATATGCAGCAGATTCATTGTGGCGTAAGCAAATTGGTATATGTTGTACTGATGCTATAAATATCCGTAATCAAGGGAATTAATTGACAAAATAGCTTGATAAACACTCTTTAGACGTGTCTCCCTTTAAACAGACTGGTCTATTCATCTATGCAATTTGTCCAGTACTCTTGTTGCACGGATGTAGTAATTTGTTTGAATAAGTTCCATATTGCTGGTACAATAAGTCGAATTTTATAGTGAGTCATTAAATTTGCATTTATTTAAGACAAAATGTGGTGAAACCCCTATTAAGGTTATAATTAACAAAAGATTAACTCAGTAATTTAATAACTGGCCCTAAATTAAAAATATAGGCAAACTCTAGGTATACTTAACCTCAAGAAGACTTGCCATTTACTCGATCCGAATATTCACGTTGTTTGCAACGTTAATAATTTATCGGTGGAAATGGTCGACTCGCTAAATGCGCGAAAATTTTAATATTGATTTAGACATAAGAAATTTAAACTACACGGCAATGGCAAGGCTGAAGCTGATATAGAAAAGTATATTTTTAGATATATGCAAGCAGATATGACAAAGTCTACTATATGTGTGATGATCGATCTTTAGTCAAAAAGTAAAACTGTGCATGGACGTATCTGGATCAAATGAATTATCATTGACAGTTAATTATTTTGGACAGGGCTAACCACTAATAATGTTTGACAGTTAATTATTTTGGACTGGGCTAACCAGGAATCATTGACAGTTAATTATTTTGGACTGGGCAATCAACGAAACATTGACACTTAGTTATTTTGGACTGAGCTAACCACTAATCATTGACAGTTAATTATTTTGGACTGGGTTAACCACTAATCATTGACAGAGAGTTAATTACTTTGGATCAGGCTAACCACTAGTCATTGGCAGTTAATTATTTTGGACGGGGCTACAGAATAAGATTGATCGGATAGTTACGAGTCGTTGATTTGCTTGGAATTCCTGAAGTGTCAGAACGGCACTTACTTATTCACAATAGACTGTAAGAATAGACTTCTTCTCTTTGCCTATTGTGATTAAGTAAACGCCGTTCTGACATTTCAGGAATTCCAAGCAAATTCAACACACACACACACACACACACACACACACACTTTTCTTTGTATTTCATAATTTTTCCTTCCTCTCCTAATTACGTTTAAAATTAAATTAGTTCTTCTAATTAGCCAATGTGTGTGTGTGTGTGTGTGTGTGAGAGAGAGAGAGAGAGAGAGAGAGAGAGAGAGAGATTTTTAACGTAGCTTTAACAATTTTGCACTCATATCGCTACGATGTCTGCAGTATGGCAGTTTATAGTGATGTCTAGCACCGAGGCATCATGCCGCAGACATGTGGCATGATATCCCACCCAGGCACATTATTCTGACACCAGGCCGACCAGTCCTAACACTAACCTTTAAATGCTGAGCGCAGCTGTTTGTACCATTTTATACGTCTTTGGTATGACTCGATCGGGGTTCGAACCCACGACCTCCCACATCCGAGGCCGACTCTATAACCACTAGTCCACCGGAGCGGTCAATTAGCCAATGTCATTGAAGTTGTAAGTGTTTCTTTTAGGCATAATCGAAAAAATAGCTTCATTAAGATACGTGTAGAACGAAATATTTTTACGAGTGAATAATAATGAATAATCGACGTCCGGATTGTGAATATTTTACTGCATATGGTGGATTCGTCCACTTAGTCTTTTAGCCTTTAATCTAGCAATTGTTTCATGGGGGGGGGGTTGACAATTAGCTAACAGAAATCAACTCATCTTATTATCAAATTCTATTACAGCTGCTGGTGATTTAAACAGATATGACTGGGTTTGTACAAAGTCACACCGGATCCCGACTATGAGATCCTGTGTAAGTCGCCACCAACGCTGCAGGACAAGACCCAATCCAACAGGACCCAAGGGGATTCGATTGGCCCTTTATTTTGGGGATGACGTGGAGTTATACCTCCAGATCATTAAGTACAAGATGGAGGAAGGCGAACGTCCGCAACGTCGTGACGGGAAAAGGGGCTAAAATATGTAGAGAGAGAGAGAGATGTCTTTCTAAATGTGCAGATATGCTCCCTTGGGTTTCTACTTTCGGTTTGACAGTGTCTGCTAAAAGTACCGTACTGTATCTAACTTTACGGCTTGGATATACAAAACAATAACTAACTTTTTAACTCACATTTATTTTATTCTATTTCTCGATACTGATTGAAAATTATATTATCACGAAAATTCAAAACTTGCCTGACCACGGAAACAAGCAACCTATTTCACGACGCAGTTTGGACAGTAATATGGAACCTACTGCAGGTTTGCCGATTATATGAGGAAATAGACCAATAATCATCCCCTCGCCTGTGATAATATTGACTGGCGGTTTAGGGGCTGATATCGCATATTCATTGAAACCTGCAAAAGTAGGCAGCTAATTTTGTCTGCATACATCGGCGTACATTTTATACACTTACCGGCATTTCTCGCGGCTGTGTAGCTACCGTCGGCTGAAGGGATTCTTTTGGTGACATGTACATTATATTTCCGTAGCAGATCCTATGTTTGGCGACTTGTAAATCCACGTGGAATAGCACAAGCCTCTGTCCTGTGGCCATTTTGAATCTCGCGCTAGATATGGCTATTACCAAATGCCGGTGTCTAAAGTGTACGCAGGTGTGTTCCGGAAAGATCTGTATGCAGAACAATTTCACATTTTAATGAACATGTGACATCATACCGATACATCGTCCATCAGTATCAACACAGATTTGGGGGGTTGATTTATCGGACTAATGGGGAAACTTCAATCAGAGTTTCCTCGGCCTTTTCTTAAAAATTCATCTGGTGTGCCGTAGTCACAGTCATTTAAAAATTAATTCATGAAACAAACTTATCACTTGACGGGATCACGTGAAGAAATATCGCGTTTTCGAAGTATTGATTCATTTAATGAAAAGAATTGAAAAGTTAGCAAGGTATTTCTTTGCTATAATGTGTTAACTTAACCTGTAATTTTCTGTATATACGTTCAGAAATGAGGCATGTCGGTTGCGAACTACTTGAATTTTGTGCTGTTTGGATATTTGTTTTCCACTAAACTCCGCTCCAACATCCGATATTTTTTTTCTTTTTTTTCTGGCTTGTCATAAAAAGTCGAGATTGTTCCAATGGGATGCAATTATAGAGGATTTTTTCCTGGACGTTCATCGATGTTAATGTGTGTGTGTGTAATTATGATTTTTAACGTAGCTTTAACAATTTTTCAGTCATATCGCTACGATGTCTGCAGTGTGGCAGTTTATAGTGATGTCTAGCACTGGGGCATCATACCGCAGACATGTAGCATGATGTCCCACCCAGTCACATTATCCTGACACCAGGCCGACCAGTCCTAACACTAACCTCTTAATGCTGAGCGCCAAGCGAGGCAGCTGTTAGTACCATTTTTGTAAGTCTTTGGTATGACTCGACCGGGGATCGAACCCACGACCTCCCGCATCCGAGGCGGACGCTCTAACCACTAGGCCACCGGAGCGGTTCATCGATGTTAATGTAAATAATGATACGTGACTGCGATCAATCTCTTTTGAATATCGCAAAAGTGTTTCTCTGTGGAGATTTTTATGTGCTTACACTGACGATTATATAAAACACAATTGTATCAAATGACTCCAATATAATCAAATCAATTATTTCTCTGCTTGGACTCGGATCACAATTATTCTTCTTATACATTTGTTTTTTAGTACTTTACATCGTATGCAAATCCTAATAAATCATATATTAATCTAACATACCTTCAAAGATCAACTCATGGAGAAGTTCTTGTCAAAGGTTATCTGGCATATATTTTGAGAGGCTCGACTGTAAACCAAGCACCTTTCAATAAATCACGGACTCACTTCGGAATCAGAAAAAAAATGCCTCATTACTCACTGTGTACTGTCGCCGAAATACACACAGAAAACCACACCATAATGATAAAATTCTAAAGAATAAACAACTACCTTTAAACCAATACCAAGAATACCTAAATCTATCTATTGTATCACCACCAAAATGAGAGAGGAAAAAATGACGTGAAAATAGACTGGTACAACATGCGTGGGTACTCCACCGGAAGTAAGAAGTGTGACCTCAGTCCGCTTGACGGTATCACGGTACCAATTGTTTTTCCATAGACCTCAATGCTAATGTTTTGTGAAATAAATATACTTTCGATCCTACCTCAGCATGCATGTCTCACACTGTCACAGAGAACAATGTTAGGTTGTCAATTTGACAAGGACAGAACCAAGTACTCCATTGCATTTAAGAGAGATAACTCTGCTGGAACTAGACAGGGGTAAGAGTTATCTAGTTACACCAGACACATTTTCAGTCATGTGTACTACATTTTTAAAAAATCATAAAA
>JAECUM010060815.1:0-18360 GCA_016617855.1 Megalonaias nervosa
TTTGATGTCAGTACCCCTAATGAAGTTCATCAAGCAGATATTTTGTTTTTTGCCACATGATACCATTAAAATTTGCAGACGTCAATACACATACAAATGCGCGTTAACTGTCGTTGACGTTGCGAGTAGATATAAAGAAGCAGAACCACTGTCAACAAAGACAGCAACTGAAGTTGCATCTGCGTTTGAACGAATTTATCAACGAGGACCCTTGCGATGGCCACAACTGCTACAGGTTGATCCTGGCAAAGAATTTCTTGGTGCAGTATCATCGTTGATGAAGCAACATAACGTTAAAATCAGACGAGGACACACTGAAATTCATCGTGATCAGGCAATCGTTGAACGATTTAATCGAGAACTTGCTGAGCTGTTATTTGGATACCAGTATGCAAAGGAAATATCCACTGACTTTAAGTCCATGGAGAGATCTCGTGAATGGGTTACAAGGTTGCCAAGTGTGATAGCTGCGTTAAATAACGAAATGACTCGTGCAACTTTTATGAAACCTTCTAATGCGATCACAAAAAAATATATACCAACACAACGTAAATCTTCCTCTCAACCAATACTAGGTAATGTTACCGTAAGATATTTATATGAACCTGGTGAACTTGAAGGAGGTAAAAAAAGAGCAACTGATCCTATCTGGAGTGTGACCACACATAAAATTTCTAGCGTGGTAAGGTCCACAGGTAGACCTGCAATCTACAGATTAGATTCAACTGCTCCTCAGCGTGGATTTGTACGCGAACAATTACAAATAATTCCTGCGGATACACAATTACCACCGCGGTCACTTTTGTAAACTTGCACCTCTACGTCGATTACATTCAAGACAGGTCAGCATCACATTTTTGCGTGTGTGACCAAGACTACTATTAATTCTGTCAACGGTAAATTGTCTTGGATTATTATTTGAATACTGCCACAACATTACTGAGTTACAACTTGCACAGTGATTATTCTGTCGTTGTTTTAGTAATATAATAAATTCAGCATCCATATCAAAGTCGCGATTATTTTTTTTTTGTCACATTGCTTATTGCTCGCTAATTTTTTATTGATATCGACAAAGTTGTTAGTGATTTCTTCGGTTATTACGCAATCCATGATAACCCTGTGCAGTTGAGATATTCTTCTGACTCGAGACACTGCAAAATAAACTAAATGTTACCACTCAATACGATCATCAACAATCCAAATATTTGTATCAGTAATAGTTAATCCCTGTGACGAGTGAATCGTTATAGCGTATCCTAACGTCCACGGCGATTTATCCATGCTCAACGCGCTCTCAACAACATCAACAACAACTAAAACAATATAATTTAGCACAAGACTTTGTATTCCACCACCAGGAATCTCAACATCAACATTCTGTCGTCGAGTATCTGCTGGGCGATAACATAAAGGTACAGGTAGATTTGAAAATTTTTCTTTATGTAACGTAAAGAATTGTTGTTGAAGTGTATCGCGAATTATGTTTCTACTTGCAACTATCAAATCAGCAGGTCTCCATAAAGTCCAAAAATCATTCATAGAAGTTTCTGGAATTACTTTACGCATTATGTCACACTGTATTTTATCTGGCTGTAGTCTTATTAACTTTTTAAAATCTTTTAGTGATTTATCAATAGCTCTATGGTCATCAGTTATTTCTTCGTAATAATCTACAAATGTTTTCAGCCACTCATGTGGAGGCGATCCAATGAAAGGTGGCTGTTGACCATGATCGCCACACATTATCACAGCAGTATTCTTCAATAACAGCCAATCAAGAAATATTTTTAATACCTCTAGCGACACCGTGCATATCTCGTCCCAGATAATAATTTTAGGAATATATTTCTCACCCATCCGCGATGGAGTCCATGCGTCTCCGCACCATCTAAAGAAACTATGGTATGTACATGATTTTACCCCTCGTTCTTTTATTTCCCTGGCGAGTTTATGTGTCGGTGTTAAAAAAATCATATCAGAACAATTATTAAATAATTCAATCGCGCGTGTTGTTTTACCTGAACCACCACACCCATTAAGATAAACGGTTTTAAGTCTACCCACAGGGTCATATACAGATGGTGCTGATGACAATTCTGATATTTGATTATTCTTGTAATATATCTCCGCAATTTCAACGTCGGCAGATTCAGAATAACTAATTATATCTTCACGTTTTATTCTCCATTCGCCCCATGATGCATGATTGTTAATTTGCAATTGTTTTAAGGAATCCGCATATTTTTTATTTATATAAAATGAATCTGTCGCGACTCTGACTGCATAACGAGGAAATCTGTTTATCAGCGATAATATATTTATCGAAACGTACGCTAGCATTGAAGATCTTAACTGAGTAAACTGCGGTGAGTCACCATCAGTATAGATCACAACTGTACCTAATTTAGTTTCGTCTGATAAATAAGCATTACTTCGACTTATAAATGTGTTTTCTCCGTTGTATCAGCAATTATAAAATCGAGTTCAACATCGTCCATGATTAATCTTGTACACATTCGTTTATGATCATATGATCCTCCTTGCGTAAATTTACCGATTATTTTTCTGCCGATATCTTTTGCAAATTTCTCATCACTTTCTCTCCTGCATTCACGTATATTATTAGTAATTTTAACAATATCATCTTCGTTAAGATTAGAAAAATCTCTTCTAGCATCATTAATATTAAATATATCCGGTTCTGGCAACCAAACTTGTTTCTGCACTCGGTATGAGATAATTGCTTCACTCACGCTCAACGACATTAAAATTTCAGCATCAAGCATGTACTGTATTAGTACTATTGAAACCCAACATTTTTCTGAAAAATGTCTTCCAAACCACGCATAAATAATCGGATGGAGATTCCCGTAAAACTCGAACGACTCTATATAGGCGAATCCGGTTAAGTCAAAATCTGGTAAGGGTCCATTTATCGCAACTCTGGTCATCTCGTGTGTCGGATGTCCAAATCTCTTAAAGCATTCAGAACACTCTCCGTATCCAAGAAAACTTCCAGGATGACATGCTACCATATCAACTGAGATAACGTCATTATAATCGTATTTAGTATTCCACAATCCACCGTGTCCGTATTCCACACAACTGTGTTGGACATCTTCAAGAAATTCCAATCGTGTCGGTTTCCATGCATTTTTCTTCTGAACAGCGTGAGCAGCAACTGATGGAACGGAAAAGCAATTATTCAGTAATTGTCCAACCTTAATATCATCAGAGTTATATTTTAATGCAAGATTTTTCATTTCTTCATGGAGAAATTCTGTACGATAAATATCACCATTAGACAGTACAAACTGATCATGACAATCATATTTCGAACTTTGAAACAGCCAAACAGATACAGGGTCAATTTTACTGATATTTCCGATAAAATCAAATACGTGACCATTATAAAATTTAACCGTTCTGTCTCGTGGAAATATTGTTACTGCCACAGTCCATGCATGTGCGTTATGATCAATAATATCTATCGAAGCTCCTCTTGATTCATATTTCGATTTGTACAAAATCTATCCGGTTAACGCCTTCACTGTTATTGGGAATTTAAATTTCTTTCCCAGCTCAGCAACGTCGCTGATAGATGCTCCGGTATCTTTAACTGTTTCTGCTCACGTATTTATTTTTTACGTCGTAAATCTGTTAAACCGTTTCCGCGTATCGCGTTTGTGAAGTGTTCTGTAACCCGTTCAGCTACACAATTTATCCTTGATAATTTCATAGGTTTGAGATCCCCAACGTTAGGTTTATTATTTAACGGATATATTGCGTACACAACCGCAGTCACGAGATACGCTCTTTCGTAACACGGTTTGTCAATACCAGTAAGTATTCCTGGTCTGGAATTTTTACTGAGAACAATATTATTTCCTGACTGCATGTGGACAGAATCACGTTTGTCACGGATAATCCAAGTGTCATCATCCGTCTTTACAATAAATTTTATTAAAATAAAATATCTCTGAACAAGGTAGTCAATAATCTCTCTTCCTCGTTTGTCATTCATTACATTGACAGTATTTTCAATTCTGAATGTCGACCACACATGAGCCGCACCATCGTCACGAAATTCCTTCTTGGCTTCACGGATACGTTTAGTTATATCCTCATTTGTTAATGCCAGATCTTGCATCGAAAAACTAAATTTATATTTCGACAGTCTGTCAAGATCAAATCTAGCTCCCGCTGAGACATCGGAGGGTTCAATTGCGGATAATTCCTGCATTATTATAATTAAGACAAATATGTATTTAAACTGAATTTTAATTACTTGTATATGATTCAAACAAAGAATCGATGTAATTGGCTTATGATGGGATATACGTCTCCTTGTAACAAAGCATGCGTAAATGAATTCTGCGGTTTTCATATGCAAAGAGTTAGACGCTGTAGTATAGGACCAAAACCGTGTGTGCGGTGTAATGTTGGAGTCAAAGGGAAAGCTCAACTGTGTTGGCGATGTGGTGGTAAAAAATACATAGAGCTGAAACGATATTACGATAAAAAAAATAACACTTTAACATCTTCAAGTGAATCTGCTATAAAAACAGAAGAAGATTATCTCGCTAGATTTTCAAAATAATGATTTAAATAAATAATATTAGTATATAAATGGAGCAAAATGAGTTTGTAACGCATCGAATCATTACAAATTATGAAGCATCTCGTGATGGTGTAATTAGGCACTGTAGATTAAAGAAACCAGTCGGTAGTGTTGATAAATTTGGTTATTTTATATTTAGTTTGAGTGGAAATAAAAATTATTTCTCAAATAGATTCATCTGAGAATGTTTTTTATGGGGTCATTAAAGATAGACTTGTAATCGATCACATCAGTGGTGATAAACTTGATAACTCGCTTGATAACTTGCAAATTGTTACATAAAGTCAAAATTGCAAATTCGGAAATTCTGGCTGCGCACGATACGCAAGGCTGTTAAATCTGTAAATACAGATGGCGAAGAAATTATATTTAAATCAATTAATTCTGCTGGTAAATATTTTAACATAGTACCACCTTCAGTTAAATGCGTGGCACATAATATCACAAAATCTGCTTTTTCCAAAAGATTTCTACAAAAAATCAGATTCCAGTATGTTCCTATGGTATCAGATGATTAAGCGAGACAACTCCGTCAAGCATAACTTAATAAATCTTGCAGTTATCGTACTTGTTGTACTAATACTGCGATTTTTGGTCAAAAGGGAACCCACATAAGTAATATTAGATATATCTTTTAAATTTAATAGTACACAAAACACATTCTCTGATTGTCCAAACTTCGACTGCAAAAGAATTCAAATGAATTTAGTTATGCATGTAATTTTCAAATAAAAATCAGATAATAAAAATCATTTTTAGAATGCTTAGCACTTTTTATTAGTTTGTTGATTTTGTTCGAATAGTGTTGTTTTATGTTGAGTTTTGTTCGAAAATCTTGTTTTTTGCATGATAAATGACCAAAATATCAATGAAAATCGGCCAGATTTGTAATTACTGGAGGGTCAAACCCCCAGCGATTCTCTAATTGATTTTCATGATTTTTCGACAATTATTTCGTAATGTAAAAAACTTTGGTCAAAGTGTTCCTATGTTTGCTGATTTTTTTGATAGTATGAAGTGATTTTTGATCAAAATTTCTTATTTTTTATCAGTTTTTAGTAAGTCATTGTGAAATTTATCAATTGACCCTACAACTTTGCAAATTTTCAATAATTTCGTTGTCGTGCACAATACTCTATGAATCACGTAAAGTCTCAACAATATTCATGTTTGTGTAAAATCTCAATAATATTTATGTTTTCCACATTCTAATGAAACGCTTTGCGGCCCAGCAGCAAATACCATTTATGTATACACGAGGTTATTTTTAGAAATGAATATGGCATGTGTGTTCATAAAACTTATCGATTATTTTATTATCCTTAGCAACGTCTGATGAATACAGACTTTTAACTCGACAGAAATGCGGGTTTTATGTGTATATTTCTCCAATGCATTTGGAAACTGAAAATAAATTCACATTTTACAATAATTGTGATTTTATTAAGAAATCCACACTACATTTTACAATAATTGTGATTTTATTCCGTATACTTTAAGTGCATTGCGCTTTAACTATATAATAATATTTTCATTATGTATATATAATGAAGTCCTGTGGCCGATTGCTAACGCACTGGATTCTCGTACTCAAGGTCCGTGGTTCGATTCTCATGACCGGCACATTGTCGGGCGAAAGGCGATATTATGCCAAAAATCCTCTTATTTAGTGGGGGCGTAGCCAGCCCTTCTGCGTTTCAATAGAAAATTTGTACACTCTCCCACCATGTCAACACGTGGTGGGTGCACTTTTGCACTCCCTGGGTTGATTATGGGGGGAGAGTGTGTAAATTTGTATTGAACGTAGAGAAGGCCCATTGTACTGTCCTTAAGATAAGTTAGTTAAGTCTACATGTACTGTGCTGTCCCTATAAATATATGTAAATACGTTACTGTAAATATGTTAATACGTTACTATAAATATATGTAAATACGTTACTATAAATATGTTAATACGTTACTATAAATATATGTAAATACGTTACTGTAAATATGTTAATACGTTACTGTAAATATGTTAATACGTTACTGTAAATACTGTTACTGTAAATATGCTTGCTTGATTTAAGGGGTTACATGAAATCACAATGCCTAGACAGCCCTCTGAATTTCTAATATTTCGTTTCGATTAGGAATTCGCTGGGGGGTGTGTCTATGCGTCTGCGTCCATAAGATAAGCTTATATATAACCTCTGAGCCTGCTAGGATGTCCTTTGGCAACCTACGGGTTTCACATGGGGTTGTATAAAACTGTGCTTGCTGTAAATACGCTACTGTAATTAAGATTCTGTATTTGTGCTGTCCTTAATTAAGATATAATCATATGTATATAATCATAATCATATGTATATAATCACAATCATATGTATATAACAATATGTATATAATCATAACAATATGTATATAATCATATGTATATAATCATAATCATATGTAAATAATCATCTTGAAACAGTCCTCTGAGGACTATTATTTTTATTTTATTAATATTATTCTGATTTTATTTTTATATTAAACAAACATTTATAATATAATGAATTCTGAAAATATTAATGTTATTATTTCTGCGATTAAAAAATTACAGCATAACGGTATAAATATATCTGATAATCTTAATCCTGAACAAATTAAGTGTGATTTTGAATCACTAGAACAACGGAAAATAGAGAACAGATACACTTTGCCATCTGATTATAAATTCATGAAGTTTATCCAGCAGGCAATGTTACAGTCGCTGGCAACAGTTACAGATAATCAGGTAAAGCTGTTTGTACCTCTCTCACAAGCTATGGACAGAATTAAGTTAGAATTATCTCATGAATATGAACAGAAAAAGATTGTGAACTTTCGTATAAGACAGTTAAGGGAGCATTGTGAAAATGAAAGTGATAACGAAGGTGGAGTCAGTGTGATAATGGCTAAACGAAATCCTTGGCAAAATTGACAGTTTATTTATAATATAATAATATTCTATTCTGATAATTACGATTTACCCAGTTTAAAAAAAAATTATTCTGATCCGAGTTAGATTCGGATATTATTTTTTTTTGTTTTGCGATAACGCTCTATGATCTCAGATATAGATTAATACTTAAAACCACATTTTGCAAATCGAAAATGCGTCCTATTTCGTCCGTAAGTTTAAAATGTATCCTTGATAATAACGGATTATGTACACGTAGATAAACGAGGTTAATTGGTTCAGATACAATTAACCACCCGGGTGGCGCTTGAGGACTAAATGAATATAATATATATCCTTGCTGGGCCTGGCTAGGCTTTGAAAGATTTACTTGATAGCTGCCATCAATCACATCACATAATATATTGACTGCGATCGTTGATGTTATCTTAACAAGACCAGGTGAGATATGACGGCCTCCACCGTATGGATCATTATTATGTTTAAGCATAACCGATGGCGGGACTATTTTTTTTCATGATTCAAGTATTTTTGGAAAATAATCGTTAATAAGATCAATGACTGATTTTTTTAGTTTAACAACATCAAATCCTGGTATCATAAATATTTGTAATTGTTCTTCTGTTATTTTATAATGATCAAGAAGTATTTGTTTCCACCTTGAGTATCCTTTTATAATATTTAATATTTCTTCTTCACTAATACTATCTCCTAATCTAGGATTAGTTGCTTCTAAAACAATACTTCGGTTAGCAAAAACCAAATCTTCGATGACTGTATTTAAGTGTTGCATCGTTTCAATTACCTGTTGTTTTATATCGACGATATAATTCTGTGATAATGCTGAAAAAAGAGTTTGTAAATTACCGAACACACGTGTGTATTCAAAATTAATTGGATCTAAAAATCGTTGAATACCTTTCTTATAAACTATTTCCTTTTCACGACGATCTGGTCCTTCTCTAATAACAACAAATAATGCAGTCTGATGTGCAGGAATTACTATATCATTCTGTGGATCCTGATTAAGAAACTCAAATATGTATAAATCTCGATATTTTGGACGTTTTATAAATATCCGCCTCGTTGTAAAAAATTCGTCCCTCGCTGGTTCTGGAATTCCATTTGACCTTTGGTCTGGGGGAACATCAGGCCATCTTAACATAGATCTGATTGAACTTTGATAAATATCTACAACATAATCAGGGGAATTTATTTCAATCGCCACTGATAATGTTGGTTCGTAAACAGTGATTGCTATTTTGGATTCTTTTCCTGTAATAAATTTAATTCTACGTTGGAACTCATCATTAATCTGTTCTATTTTATAACTGCCCGTTGAAATTCCAACAACTTGCCAATCAGGAGTTCCATCAGGTTTATTCTTATTTGCAAATACCATTGAATTGTTTGCTGGTAGTCCACCAAACGATTTTGACCTGATATTTGGCCAGCTATGATAAACTCGTATTTGTGCTAATGCTATTTCACTTCCTGGAATTGCAGTTGGAAAGTTAACGCTAAATTCAGGATTGGTCGAACTTAATGATATCATAGTAGTTTTTGACGGCGTTGTATTAGTGACGATCTGTTGTAATAGTTGTAACGTTGACATTATTATTACTGTTGTTATTTTAATAGAACGCAGAGCGTTCTCTCTGAAATTCAATCTTCCACTTTATCACAAGTTACTTTATCACTAGAATCGCTAGCGATTCTAAATGCATCATCATAGGTTTTCATTATCGTTGCTAACTCATCATCAGATATTTTACCATCGCTGTGGTACGCCGAAAGATACGATAATAGTTTAGAATAAGATGTTGTTACTGTGTGTAGTTTTATTATATACTCGTGTAATTTATCATTTGTACATGTAGATATCTTCTTAGCGATAATACTGAGAAAGCCTGCGATAATCGTTGAAGTTGAAACGACAATTGTTACAACTGCAGGTGCTGTCGTTGTTAATGTTGATAATAATAATCCGGTTCCAGCAATAACAGCAGAAACTGACTAAACAATTATATCAATAACAACCATACGTCTGCGAAATTTTTTTTTTTTACTTTTACTGTATAATTGTCGATGATATTTTTTAGTTTGGTTTGGCACTCACATACTTGATTGTATCTGTGACGTTGAACGTCGATAAATGACTCCGTCACTAGGGTTTGATTCATTATACAATGACGTTGTCCTTTAATTAAGTAATTACTTGAAAAGTTTAGCTACGAATTCCAGACACCACCAGTAACGTCTCGGGGGCATTTCCGTTGATGTCAACGTAAATGTTTCTTTGATGTTCTTATCTAGCATCACCACTAGAGGATTATAATGTACATTCGGTGATGATGAAGTGGCCGCAGTAATTTCCAAACTGTACATGGATAGCCTGTATAACCCAGTTACTTCTGCGGTATGTTCGAGAGGGTTATCGCGCGGTGTCCATGTTGATGATCCTGATGCTACTCTGTACACAAGAGAACGCAACGTGTTCTGGTGAGGAATTTTTGTAAGTAACTCTGTTAATAGATTTGTTTTTTCAACAATATTAGGGATTCCCCTAACAATATCGTTGATTTTTGTGTTAATGTCAGCAAGTTTTATGTCAACAGTTGGTGGACTTCCAGAAAATTCATTAATAGATCTGTTTGTGTTTCTACGAAAATTCAGGAACGTTTGTACGTGACTGGGAAAATCAGTTCTAAATGCGGTCATTTCATCGTTGATTGTTGTTAGTGATGCCACTTGATTGCTAGCGATATCATCGATGTATTTGTTCGTTGCAGCGTCGAAATCTAATTCTGGTGCTCTAAGATTATTAATGCCATTATTATTCATGTTGAGAAATGCACGCATTATACCACCGTTGACTAATACGTACTTAGATTCTTGATCATCGACGTATTTTTTTGTTGCTGCATCTGTATCTGCGGTTGGGTTTCCAAGGTATGTAATTTTATTTTGATTCATGATAATGTTACCGGTAAATAAATCACCAGCTCGCTTGATAAAATCGTTAACTGACTTACCGGAATCTTGTATTTTACCTTGATCAGCAAAAGTAACGATATTATTAATAACCGCGGTGGAAATTCGTATAAGTACATCTAACAGTTGTATATTACTTGTCTTTAATCGTCCTTGTTTATCTTGAAAAACAACGACTTCATTTTGATCCACACTTGTGATATTTAATAAATCATCGATTTCATTTCTGAGCTGATCAAGAGTTGCATATTTAGATAAATTGACTTGCTGCTGAGCTTTGCGAGAAGATCTTCCATAAATATCTACCATTATGTTTACTAATGTCTGTTTGAATATGACAACGTAGTATATTCATGCACGACTTTATGAGGTGGCATTGTTGATTTTGATACAGCATCAAGTACAGCGAGTACTTCTCGACCATATATTGGCGGATCCGTTAATTTTTGTGTTGGTAATGCTGAATACCAGATTTTAGAACGCATCGAATTTTTTCTTTGCATAGCAGTACTTCGTACTGTGCTAACTTATTTTAAACATTCTTTTGATGGTGCTAGTCCATATGAATCAAAATAAATTATTCCACGTGGATCAATTGCATATGCCACCCAATGAGTGCCTGGACCAGAGTTTTTATAGAGATTAATAATACCAGTTTCATGTTGCATTGCAACGGTAGGTAATTGATCACGCATATAAGCTCCTCTGCAGTTTTTTATATTCAGTTGCTTAGCAGCATTAAGTAAATCAAAATTAGACATAGGAAGAATCATCGAACTGTCCCGGGCAGTCTTAGACCTTTTCCGTACCATGAATATGGGGTCCCTGTCAATCTTAGACCGCGACCGTATGCTGGGCCTGATAATCTTAGACGGCCCGGCTGTGGCACGTTTGGTGCTCTTAGACGTCTTCCGTGTTGTTTTGCCCGTGATCTTTTCTTTCAGTTTTCTGCGTGCATAATTCCTTGACCCGTTGCTTTCTTTAACGCCATTCCAGCAGCGGTTCCAACCGCAACTAATGCAGCTACTTTTGCAACAGCTGCGGCTGCAGCGGCTATTAATGCTGGTATTGCTGCGAGAAGTGGAAATATACCTCCCGTTTTAGCGATTTCTTTAATGGCACTCGCAGATAGATTAAGTCGTATGCCAGTCTTCGATTATTTGGCTTTATTGAAGTGTTTATACTGGAGTTCTGATAATGACAGCTTATTCGGACCAGCTGCGATTTGTTCTCGCTTTAGTGATATTTTTACCGCACAATTATGTTTTGATGATGATTGTAGCTTTTTAATCTGACCAGGAGTCAGACTGATACTAACGTGTTGATATGACATTTATAATTATCATGAGTGATCTAATTACATGTTTTCTACTGGCGCATCAATAACTCTCATTCGTCCACCAACACCTTCAAGTAGCATTGATTTATCGCTGAGTATAACAGCAATTGCTCTGTAACCAGTAACGGGTATTATTCTTAAACGAGCTCGAAAATATATATCAACGACGGACTGGCTGGTTAAATCTAAATGTTCTAGTGAAAAGTAATATATTGGATACAGTGTTGTAAAATCATGCTGAGATATCTGTAAACCAGAATCAACATTCTGATCACGCCCCATGAATGTCATCAAGCGATGATATGCACGTGCTGCATGATTTTGATCGAAATTTAATAAAATATCCTCAGATGGTTCTTGATGTCCATTTATCCTTAAAGAAACTTCACCAACTCCAAACGTATCAAACACCATTGGATTTCGTACCTGCAAATGTACTCTGGCATTGTCCTGAAGTGCAATTAATATATGTCGTGGTGCTGACACCCCCTGCTGTGATGCTATCTGCCATGTGAATAACCCAGTAACGGCACCTTGAATACTATCTGTGGTCATAGTCAACCATGACAACGTTGATTTACCACCTTGACTCATAAAAGAAAGTAAATGTTCTTCTTCGGTAATCGATGGAGTTATTATTGGCATCCACAGCGAAAGTTTTGTTAGTATTACTTTACCTGCATCAATGGCAGCATCACGCCATATTGCATCATTGTCGGTGGCTTTTCTTACAAGCACCACAGTGTGTTTAGCGCCAAATATAACCTTCCTAACATTTCTGCAGAATCCAAATATATGTGACAGTGGAATCACACATGAAAAAGTTTCCTCATCGTATAACATTGTTCGACATCATGAGAATCCTAAGTTAAAATTTTCATTCATAACTATAACTGCTGGAGTAGGGTTGGCCCCTGCGGCATCTCTTACATCACCCATAGTTACATTTCTACTTTCTGGATGATCAGTTGTATCCTTTGCAAACATCATTGATGGACCAGCTGATCTTAAGTAATCATCGCTGTATTTTGCAAGACCAAGTATCGTCGTGGCAACATCAACATTTTCTAAACACGATTCAATATTTTTTCCGTCAATCATGTATATGGCGCTGTTAAATAACGCCATAACACCATTGTTAACAAAACCAGGTCGATCTAAAAGTCCATAATCTGTATTATCTGCTTTTAAAAGTCTACCTTCTATTTCGATAAATGCCTCAGCAGATAAGAAATATCTGCTCGTGTCTTGAACTTGAAGTTCAATTCGTCCACGCTGATCTGGAATTCGTGCGTCATAAGAATAATATTGATAATCACGCACAGATTCATTTTTTAAAACTGGTGCATCCATGTCAAACGCGGGATCAGATATACGCTTGAACATCTTTATTATTATCGTCTTCGTCTAACACGAAGACCGCTTCCTGCTATCAGACTAGCGGTTATATTGTTTTCTTTTTCTGACATTGGTACACTAGCCAACTCTGCTAAGTTTTGATTAGCAGCTTGATTTATTAGTTTACTGACGTTTGCGGGCATCACTTCAGTGCTGGCCAGTTTCACTGGTGGCTGAGGTTTTCGTCGTATTAATCGTGCTAGTCTATCCTTGATTGCTGAGAATGCTTTGCTAGCAACATCACCAACAGCGCCAATACTTTTTTTCACGAACAACATCAATAGCTTTCATTCCTAGTTGCTTTGCAAGCGGTATTGCTTTTGGGGCTATCCTTCTAAATAGACCTTGAACAACATCACCTAGTCAATCTCCGTAGGTAGTTTTGTATACTGGTAATCGTGAATTTATTACCCTGACCATGGTTGGTATATGAGTATTGTGTATGATCATATTATTATTAAGTGATTTTATCACTGAGTGCATCTAATTACATACTTAGTCACTATGATAATCATAAGTGACATTGTCACTGATTTCATTAATAAGGGACCGATACACATTAATATCCATAACACCACCTGTAAATAATCGTTGACAAATATCAGCTGCTTCATTAATGATTCCTGGGGAATTATTGCCAGCTCGTTTTCCTCCAATGATAATTTCTAGTCGATCAACATCAGCAAGGACGTTATTGGGAAAAATAATAAGGCCACTTCCTAAACCACTTCCAGTTGCGCCGGTAGAATCGCTAGTGGTTCCAGGATCTTGATATTCTTCCTGTTTTTTTGACTGGTTGTCGTGGTGATTGCAATCGTTTCATTATTTCTTGTCGTTGTTGTTCTCGTTGTTGTAGCTCTTGTTGCAGTTGTTGTGATCGTTGTGGTGATGATGATAACTGTTGTGGTAGTGGTGGTAGTAGTCGTGGTGATCGTTGTGGTGATGGTAATAGTCGTTTATCTTGTTTAGCTTTTTCGATATGCTGATATACAGCCTCATCAAATATGTTAAAATTATCAATATCTTCATTAGATCTGATTTCTGGAATATCAGCAGCAACGCGATATACATCCCTAATCCAATTGGCAGAGCTTAGAGATTTAACATATCCTGGATTTACATATTTTTGTTTTTCATAATATCCAAACGCGGCAATATCAAGTAATTGGTCTGGGTCCTTGATAGCAGCAATACCTTCAGGCGTAAATTTATCTATTATCTTAATTCTGGTTCTTGGTGGTTTAGGTTGTGGTTGTGGTTGTGGTTGTGGTTGAGCCCCAGGTTGAGCTGCTTGAATACGAGCAGCAATATCAACGGGTAATGCTTCAAGAGCTTTCTGTGTTGCCTCAGTTGCTATAACAATTTTCTTTGTTGGTTCGACAATCGGTTTAAATAATTGTTCTGTACCTTCTGTAAATTCCACTTGAGACTCCTGACGTGATTGTAGTTGCTGCTTGACAGAATTACGGACGGGTAAATATTTCTTAATTGCCTCTAGTCGCTCTCGAGCTAATCTAGTTGTGTGAGATTCTCCTATCATTATTGATATAACAATAATGATTTAATTATAGCAGCAGAGGGGGTGAACGACCAGCGTTGAGTGACCAACACGTAAACGAAATATTCCTGAAAATAAAAACGCGCGTCAGATAAAGTAACAAAATGAGCTAACCCAATCGGCCTGACAAAGTGATTGTTAGAGGTTTTGGTTTAACGTTATTGACCTTAAGATTTCATTATCGTAGGATGGTTTATTTTTTATAAATAAGGTCTCCAACAAAAATGGTCTGTTCACCCCCTCTGCTGCTATATTGTTGCCAGGGGAGGAGGGTCAGACCCCTTGCAAAGTTGTGATTATAACAGCTTACGGCCATACAATTAATTCTAACTCAACTGTTTTTTCATGGTTTTGTAACTTGCAATATTCTGTGCCAAAAGTTTAAGCATGTCAGTGCTGATTAACAGTACATGCATACAAGTTTTGTTTTTTATCTGTCTGTTTATAACAGCTTGAACTCACTAGACAAAATTGTGGCATGCTGATATACAATTATCTATTACAGTGTGAACTGTATTTGTAGCCATTAATCGGAGAACGTCAGGTACCACAATGAAACAATGCATTGCAAGTTTCTCAGATTTTACTTTTAACACCAGATTTATTTAGGATTAATGTAGAGCTTAAAGAAAAAAGGAAACTGATGTCACAATGACTAGACTCCCTCTAAATGAAGATTGTGCCGCCCTTGTAAGCTGCCTGTCTGATAATGTTCATGAAAGGTGCTGTATAAATTGCCTGAAAGAAACCTTGATCCATCTGTCGAAATTATGCATTTGCACAAAAACTTCAGAGTACAGGTATAGTAGTCAAATTTATCGACCTCTGAAAGTTTTCCATGGAGAAAAAATTGACTAGTCCTTTTTTTCCGCAGGAAAAAAGTCATCTAGCCAATTCTTACACCGGGATACAACTGGCTATCAAATTCCTTCCCACTCCAGCTGAACAGTGTCCCCTATGGGGAAGGAATTGGTTATGTGATTCTCCACCCCCCGAATTACACCATTAGAACAATTTGATATCAAAACTAAATATTAACTTATTTTAAGAATTTTATAAGAACAAATCCCTCCCACCCCACCGAAAATGAACATATTTGTCTTTAAAACCAACAATATTTAAATAAATATTTATGTTACAATCTTCAATATTAACAAAAGTATATATGTCCTTTCTTCATTGACGGGGTCTATATGTTTTTATTTTGTTTGGATGTTATATATAATTAGAATATAAGATGAGGAAATATAACTATTGTATGGTCTCACTTGGAAGAAATATGACTGTCCCAATTTGTCAGTTTGTATTAGCATGTATAAAATAATTTTGTATTTTATTGAAATTGCTAATTAAAAGGAAAACAATAGGATGCTTGCAACCAGTGTTTCTCAGGAATTCTAGGTGTTCCTTTCTGTATGTATATTAAAGGAAAGTGTCACAGGTGTGATGACTACAGGTGAATGTTATTGCTCTGATATTTTTGGAGTTCAAATGATCAGGGAACGGTGGTGTCATTTGAAAACAAATAGAGCCACGAAATATGTCTATTGCAAAACCCACCAGAAATGTCATATATTGTGTATATAGTACTTATTGCAGGTAATTCCAGGAGTTCCCAATAGGAAATTGGTCTATAATCATATTTATACGAGTATAATTTATAGGAGCATCTGGTGGCATCGAATCCTGGTATAAATAAAGTTGAATATCCTTAATATTACTTCTTGACTCACAATCATGGATGACAAGAAATGCATTGATATGGTATCGGATGTTAATGATGGCACCTAGCCAGCAAATCTGCTAGCTATCAGACTTCTGAACAAGAGAAAAAGTGAATTGAGGTTAAAGGCTTTACTGCAAGGAGTGATGTACTTTACAAAGATAACTGTCGTGTTTTTAGAAGAAATGAAGTATCAACAGTCTTTGAAAGCTTTGATTTTGGTAAGTAGTACTTTTAAAAAAAATGGTAATCATAATATAATATTTATGCAAATTTCTAAGATACGCAGATAACAGTTACAGAGCCTGGGTCTATTGGCCATAATGTAAAAAAACCCAATTTCGTGCTAAGCTAATTAATATATTGATACATCCATATTCTATCATAATCAATTATCCATCATTATTCCAGGTAGTGGAATCTCTTTGTATCTGCTCTCTGTCTTTCTCTTTGTTTTTCTCTATCTTAGTAACTGTCTTCCTCTCTCTCCCTCCCCCCTCTCTCTCTCTTTCTTTTTCTTGTGTCCCCTCTGTCTTTATCACTCTTCCGCCCTGTCATCATTGGTTCATCTCTTCATATTCCTTGTTTTCTTCTCATTCTTCATTTATTTATTCGTCTCTATTTTCCTTTCTTTCTTCCTGCCTTCTGTCTTCCTCTCTTTCATTTATCTCTTTTCCACTCTGTCATCTTTTTACCTCTGCCTCTTTGTTTTCTCTCTTGTCTCCTTACTCCCTTCCCCTTTCTTCCTCCCTCTTGTCATGTCTTCCTCTGTCTACCTCCTCCTCTGTCTTTTTCTTTCTTTCTCTTTCTCTGCTCTCCTTCATCCTCTCTGTCTTCTTCTCTCTCGCTCTCTATCTACCTCTTTCTCTCTCCATCTCTCTCTTGTGTCCCATCTGTCTTTCTCACTCATCATCCCTGTCAATATCTCATGTCTCTATATTCCTTGTCTTTTTCTCATTCTTCATTTATTTATTCGTCTCTCCATTTTCCTTTCTCTCCTCCTGTCTTCTGTCTCCCTCTCTTTCATTTCTCTCTTTTCCACTCTATCATAGTTTTATCCTCTGCCCCTTTGTCTTCTCTCTTCTCCCCTTACTTCCTTTCCCTTTTCTCAGTCCCTCTTGTCCTCTTGTCCTGTCTTCCTCTCTCTACCTCCTCTGTGTTTGTCTTCTTCTTTCTCTTCCTATATTCACTCTCTTCCTCTCTGTCTTCTTCTATCTTCCTCTCTCTCTCTCTCACTTTTCTTCTATATCTACTCCTGTCTCTCTTTCGTTCCCTATCTCTTTCTTTCTGTCATCATCTCTCTCTCTCTCTCTCTCTCTCTCTCTCTCTCTCTCTCTCTCTCTCTCTCTCTCTCTCTCTCTCTCTCTCAGCCATGTATGAGGTGAATATCTGATTAAACCCATTTTAAATAAGAAGTAGAGACAGAAAGATAGTAATGCTCAGTCTGTTATATTCTACAGGAGAGCAGCATTAAGACAGTAACAGTTTATCTCATTCATATGACTTATAAAAATAATTGATCAACTTATCGTCGTTGGTCGAAAACCTGAGAATAAAAAGAACAAGTATAGTTCAATATAATGCAGATATGATATTAATTTAATAATAAATATTTTTAAAAAAAGATATGTTTAACGTAAACAAATATTCAGTCAACAAGAAACTTGTATAATTCCAAAGTAAGGGTTGAAATCATTTCTTACCAAGTCTAAATTGTTACTAAATTACCTCACCAAGTAACTATCTTGAATTATTCAGAACAAATCTCTAACTTTTCCATGAATTCTATAATTTGAGGGCT
>JAECUM010060816.1:5000-18244 GCA_016617855.1 Megalonaias nervosa
GGCTCAGCTAACGTGGATACGTGACAAAGCTTGCCAGTAGCTTCTTGTGGGTAGGTGGTTCTTCCCGGGGTTTTCCTGGGTTCTTCCTCCACCAGTTATACTGGCCGCCATGCATAGCCTATCTTGTGCTGAAAAATGGCGCTAAGCCCAACAACAACAACAACTGTCTGGATGTAGAGTCACTATCTTCTTTTCACACACACACACGCACAGGCACACGCACACACATAAGCACACACACACACACACACAGAATTAAAAAAGCGATGCTATGATGCTGACATCATTGTTCAAACTGAAAGGCTTGTCTGGATGAAGTGTTTTGTAAAACCAAAGATGTTTTAAAACTAATATAACTATTTGCGAACATGATATTATTTAAACATGCCTCAAATTTTGTATCCATAGAGTCCATGCTATGTAGCTAAAATGAAAATCAAGCATAGATTTTTAGACTGATTTATGTTAGAAACAGGAAATAAGAAACGGAAAGTGTAACATAAACTTTTGTTAGCAACCCCTTCAATAGTTGAGGAAACCGACTCAACCACTGGCGTAGAATGAGACGTTGGTTTTGGAAGCTGGACCAATGACTGGTTGAGATGAAAAACAGATGGAAGCCCCTACCCAGACAAACGATCTTTCGAAGTCACAAAACCAGGACCAAGATTGGATGCTGGAATGTGTGACAGACAGGAAAGCTTGCACATACCATAAAAGAAATGATGAAGCTCCAACCTCATCATCCTAGGAGTTCAAGAAGCATGATGAACAAAATCAGGAAGAAGAAAACTAATTCCCGGAGAAACAATGATATAATAATATAGTCTGGAAGACAAGATAAAATACATGAAGAAGGCATTGCTCTTATTACGAAGAAAGAGGTGAATCGAAGTCTGATAGAGTGGAAACCGATAAATGAAAGATTCAACTCAACATTTTTTGTTTTTGTTGTTATAAGGTTTAACGCCATTTTACAGCACAAGATAAGCTATACATGGCGGCCAGTATAAATGGTGGAGGAAGAACCCGGGAAAAACCCCGGGGAAAAGAAACACCGACCTACGAGAAACTACTGGGAAGCTTTCTCACATACCCACATTGGCCAAGCCTGAGACTCGAACCCACGCAGACAGAGGTGAGATGGCAGTGATCCGTAACGGTGAGTGCTTTAGACCACTCGGCCAAAACCGCAATAGAATAGGCAGCAAAAGAAGTTCTCGGGTACAGAAAATCCAAGACAAAGGACCAGATCAGCCAACCAGCTTGGGAAAAGATTGAGCACAGGAAAAATGTTAAGACACGTATGCTGAAAGAGAGGTTGAACAAAGAATATACAGCTCAGGGCAAAGAATTTTAGAAGAGCACAAGGACGGACAAGAGCAAATCTCGACAACGAGGCACAAAAAGCTGCACAACGGAATGAAATGAGGACCCTGTAAAATACACAAAAACCCCAACAAAAAAACCCCAAAAAAACAAAAAAACAAAAAACAACCAAGAAATTCAGAGTTGATTATGGAACCAGCTAAGATATATCTATCAAAAGAACAGATGGAAAGATAATCTCGTTAGAAAAAAACGAAAATAAAAGATGAAAAAAATTAAAGACCATCAACAACAGACGTAACATCGAGATCGCAAGGAAAGGACCTGGACAATTGTAACAACTGGAGGTCATTTACATTGCTCTCTCTGACCATCACCAGGAAAGGGCAAGCATGATTCCGAAATGGTCTATCTTGCAGTTATATTTTGACAGATACCAGAGCAAGATACAGAATTGAATAGCTCTTTCTAGGTGATGTTAATCGCCTTCGAAAATGTCCTTGATAGTGTGCATATGGATACTTTTTGCAATTTTCTGTCGGTACTCATATGGACACCATGGAGGAAGAGGGAAAGAGGACGCCCAAAAACGACATGAGGAGCTCCTTGAAGAACTCAAACGGATCAGTCTGAAATGGACAACAGCATGCCACTAAGCAGCAAATAGCCAATGCTGGAAATACTCGTGGATGCTTCATCTGCCACGTATGCTCATGAAGAGAAGTTATTACACACACACACACACACACACACACACACACACACACACACACATTATGCGTGCTTCATACGGACTGTATGGGCAGAAACTCGTCTACCTATTAACTGCTTTGGAAAGTGGTTTCTTCGCATTAAAAATGACACGAATATGTGACTAATATAACCGATTACATTTGGATACGTTGATTCGAAGGTCTACGAAATGTCTTCTAATATACCTGACATATCCGACGAGACTGGCGTTTTTTTTGACCAACTATGAAATGCCCATATAGGACATTAAGGTTTTCTGCTAAAACAACTCGTCTTCATACTTGAAAAATAATTGTTTTAACTAATATCCATAAATGGATATCGACATAATGATATGCTTCAGATTTGCACTGCAATGGGTGTGAAATGGTTATGTGGCTTCTATAACCAGAATAATGTAACCTCTACCATAAAACATATTGATATAGGTCTAACAATATATTATTTAATATAAAAATGTCCGAACACAAAACGTATCACAGGATATTTTTAATTAGAGTAATATTTATAAAAGGTGATACTATTTGCCAAGGAAAAGATTTGAGAAACATGAAAGTTTCCTGAGAGATACGAGATAAATAATAATAATAATAATAATAATAATAATAATAATAATAATAATAATAATAAGTATAATAATAATAATATTTATTTATTTGTAATGTAGGCCATTGGCCCATGACACATATCCATACATCATGCGGTGCAAAAAGATGATATAGTGCGTAACAAAGATCATCGTATCAATAAGAAGTAATATACATGAAAGTAGTCATTATTATATTTTTGGAATATAGGTGAGATATAAGTATATACCGCAGAGTAATCAATCAAACGGATGTAAGTGTAACCCTAAAATTTGTATGGAGCAAGATTTGTGATTTTGATCTAAAGTCTTATGTAGCAGGAATCATTGATAAATGGGTTTCTCTAATCTTTTAGGGCTTTTATAGTAAACATTGCTAAATTAGTCATCAGAATTTTAATAATAATAATAATAATAATAATAATAATAATAATAATAACAACAATAATAATAATAATAATATAATATTTGTATGGAAACTGATTCAATCATGTTTCTATATCTCAAACACTCTATATATGCCTCGCGAATCGTGTCTGGTATAAATGCAACGTATGTCTGTCTGTCTCTCTCGTTGTATACCCAAGAGGTACATGCTTGAGTCAATACTTAAAACCAGGAATTATGCATAATCTTATCAAGTTTAAAGAATGTACACAATGAAAAGATTTTGAGAATAGGTCAGTGATTATGTGCATTTCCTCAAGAAGAAAAATCCGTCTTCCAAAGTCGCTAAAAGGTTTAGTAAATATGTGAAAGGTGCGTTCTTAATTTTGTTCACTAAACCATTTGGAGGTCCCATTGCTGTTGGTATTTTAAAAAGTCCACTTCTGAATGGGTGTCACCAATCGCGATTGTCTATGCATTTGGGGCCTTTATATACAAAATAATTAGCCAAATAAATTAAATAATTTTCATATTTATTTCATTCCTATATTTTCACACGTTCAGTGAGTCTCCTGGCTGTATTTGCCTGCAGTAGTTATAACTACAACAGAAAAGCAAACAAAAACAGCACTGTATGTGCTCCAACAAATAAATAAAAAGTGCATTAGATTTCAGAAATGGAAATTTCTTTTTGCTGAAGAAATTGGACTCGGCGCTGTTCGTGTATCTTTAAGTTATCTTTCCTTGCTTTCTTGACAAAAACGATAAACCGGCTTTGATGCAGTGCTGAAAATGTACAAAATGGAATTCATTCCGACAGATAGGGTCAACCCAATCCTGCCGCTCTCTTAAGACACACTCATATATATATAGTATGTACGCTGTATCAATGATATACCACGAGATGTATAAATGTTTCATTAATAGGAAACGACGCTTGCTGAGTTTTCTTTTAATGAGACATTTATACAACGAGTGGCATATCATTGATAAAGAGTACATACTATTCATATATTTTATTTATATCTCATACAAATACATATATTTACCATTTGAACGGAGTTAGATTGACGAGAGGCAACTGTGTATTGACTGGTCGAATGAACTCACATCCCAACCAGGTGTGTCCGCAACAAAATGTAGTTCTGTCTTTTTGTGCCTATTCACAAACACCTTTTCATATTGATAAGTTGATTGTTGTCATTTTTGAGTTTCTGTTTTTATTTACATTGATTAAATCAATATAAGCTACACTTACGATTTATACATGAAAGATGGTTTTAATGAAGAAAGTAGAGCACTAGGTCTATAGACAGATTCTTGAATACTGAACGCTCATCAATGCATTGACGTACAGGAGCCAAGGAAATTAGCGTGGAGTAGAATCTATGCGAAACGACGAACCAAAAAGAGGTAATTAAAATATTTTAATATATTTAAAGTTGATCTAAGTCATTATTCTGCTTTAATTAACATTACTACCGACCATAAATTTCTCTCTCTGTCTCTCTCTCTGTCTCTCTGTCTCTGTCTGTCTGTCTGTCTGTCTCTGGATTATCGTAGCTAGGTACGGGCGAATATCCACGAAAATACGAGCTTTTGGGATTTTCGCTTGTGTCATACGACGATGTCTCTGGACCTATGAATGAAGGTAAAAGCTAAGTCAAACCGTCCAGAGAGAGAGAGAGAGAGAGAGAGAGAGAGAGAGAGAGAGAGAGAGAGAGAGAGAGAGAGAGAGAGAGAATTTCCATACACCAGAAAGTGAATGCCTGAGAGTTCATGTTCAGTATACAAAAAGCTAACCGTGTTCGTAATGCACTACTTCCTTCATAAAAACCAGCTTTCATGTTTAAATCATAAGTTTGTCTTATATTGATTTAATAAATGTGAATAAAGATATAAACTCAAAAAGAAAACAATCAACTTATCAACTTGCACATGTGATTGCGAACACAAGAAAATGCATAGAACTACATTTTGTAGCGGACACACTCGCAGGGATGTGAGGAGTTCATTCACTCGGTCAATACACAGTTGCGTGGAGCATATAATAACTCCGTTCAAAGGGCAAATACGTGTATTTGTATGTGATATAAATAAAATATATGTATAGTATGTACGTTGTATCAATGATATACCACGAGATGTATAAATGTTTCATTAAAAGGAAACTCGGCAAGCTTCGTTTCCTTTAGATGAAAAATTTATACATCTCGTGGTATATCATTGATACAGCATATATATATATATATATATATATATATATATATATATATATATATATATATATATATATATATATATAGAGAAGAGAGAGAGAGAGAGAGAGAGAGAGAGAGAGAGAGAGAGAGAGAGAGTGGTTATTTCTCTATAAAAGAGACTGGACCATGTCAAAATATATTATGTGGACATATACAAGTTATTTGGTTACTAAGCAGCAAGCGTCGGAAGGAAAAGAACTAAAGTTAATATTAAGTTATTCAGAATACACAAGAACAGTTTCTCAAACTAAGTGTTATGTACACTGGCAAATAAGTATAAGGCTTGCGTTAGAAAACATATTGTATATGCAAGCACAAAGTAAAACACACGTTAAAGTTTCTAAATATAGACATGAAGTTGAACATCTTTGCATTGTTACGAGTAACAGAAAAGAATGAAAACCAAATTTGTACAATTTAACAAAAAATTAATTTCCATACAACACAAAGTGAAAATGAAAAACAACTTACGCTGTTGCGAATTAAATCCCAAATGATCCTAGAATTACAGACACAAGTCCTAATAATAAAACTTCTGAATAGCTTTTAGAAGAAATCAAATTGAAATCCAACGCTGAAAGTGTTGATGTAACTGTACATAAAGTACATTATTGACGAAACTTTATGAAAGCATCGATTATTTTCGTTAAATGAACCATCCCTAGTTTTTCTAAACAGAAGAAATCCTCTGAAACAGTTTAAGGTATACTGCGATGGGAGTAATTATGAGTATTAGGTGATTGGGTCGCGTTTTGTATTGCATGGCATGAAGTTCTAATATTCGGCTCGGAACCTTTTGTTAATAGGTATTACAACTGTGAAACAATATAAAACCTTGTATTACAACTCTATGGTCTCACACCAAGTAATGGGAAACAGCAAAAACCAGCAAGCTTTGCAAAATTCAACAAATAATTTATTACCCTAGATTAAATAGTGAAATTTTAAAAAGGACTTACAGTAATGCAAATTAAATCCCAAACATTACAAGAATTACTAACACAAGTCCTAGTGAATAAAGTTCTGAATAAGCTTTAGTGGTATTTCAAATAAAATCCAACGAAGTGCCTGTAATGACCTATAGTCTCATAGTCTCAAATGTATTAATGTAATAATGGTCTGAAGTGTAATGATGTGCCAACAGTCTTTTGATGAATCACAATGATATAATCCATTAGAGTCTTGTTTAAATTGATTGTAATTCCAAGTTAAAATCTCTGTCCAAGAATATCTTTGAGCACTTTGTAATTACAGAGAATACTAATGTAAATAAATAATTTCAGCCCAAAATCAAACACTGAACACAAAAATACCAATGATCTTACAGCATAAATGAATAATTTCTAGATAAACAAGATTATAAAGGCCTCTAAGCATTTTCTAAAAAAGGTATTACTCTATAGAAATTTCTATTTTAGAAGATTCTGTTACTAAAATTATAGCATAGAATTTGCTAAACATCAGTAATGTTAGGTATTTGTATTGGAATTCCAATAACAATGACATAGACCCTAAGAAATATGTTTACATATATTGATAATGAACCAAATATTTATTATTTGTTTTATATAAAAGAAACGTTACGGGTAAGGTAAACAATGAACTTGATTTTGGTCAAGTCTGAATTACAGTCACACACAACATAAAACCATGGAGAAAACTAATAAATAATACAAATTGAATATACGCAACACCTTGCAAGTGTGAAAAATTATTATATTTTAGTCATATGTGTCCCATAGGTGATTAAAGATAAATCACTGTAATATTTGCGCGTTTTAGAACCTTTCACTTGACAGTGACTGTTATCTTGATGTCCTTGGAAGTAAGGAAAAAATGGAATATCAAGCCACGCTCACGTAGGTGTTTGATTCGCTTGATATGAGACTCCATGCGTGTAACAGTATTATATAAAACTAATTTATTCATTCCTATTATATGTGCTAAATCATTACTATTTTAGATATTCAAGTTGTCCAGTATTTATGTATCGCACATGCAAAAAATAATCCCGTATCTTAATGTGAACGTGAAACCTGTACTGTTTTTCTAACCTTGGTACACTTTCATCTGTATACTGATTTTACTAACCCTGGTACACTTTCATCTGTATACTGATTTTACTAACCCTGGTACACTTTCATCTGTATACTGATTTTACTAACCCTGGTACACTTTCATCTTTTAGATGCTAATAAGATATTCCTCATGCGGCTGTTGCTGTCATTCTGTCAAATTAATTCCATTCTGACATTTTGAATGTGAAAGTTTGGGCTGAAATGCTGACGGTTCCACTTAAATTGAAAGTATATTCAATAGCTAATGTGAATCGTAAAAAGTTGCTGACAATTTAAATTATAGATTTTCCCAAGTTTACACCATTTTCTGCTGTACTTCATAATATTGATTTCTCTAACCAACCATTGATAGAATATTTACACGCTATGATAATTAAGTCTACAAAATGTCCCAGGAGTATATAATAAGCGAAGATATATAACTTGTTTCTTCATCTCTACTCAGTGTTTATCTCCCGATATCTTCAAGCGAGCTCCACCTATGTCAACATAATGGCTAAAAGTCTTTAATAAGCAATTTGTAAGGAAGTGAGTCACACTTTGTGCCATTTCTTGTTCTTGTTCAAAATTAATGATTTCACAAAATGATCTTGGTTATCTCTTTAAATGTTGGCTTAATTTGCAGATCTGGTCTGCGGATATCAGTTAGTCCAATATCACAGACCAGATTTGCAAATTATTTCCTTATGATAGTCAAACCATTTTGGTGTATTCTTCAATATCCAAAGATACTTGCTTGCAATAGTTCAAGCCCGGGTGTTGAGATCCTTTTCTGGGGAATAAAAGGCGAAGTACCTAGACATTTTTATGGTCAAATGGAACTGCTGTCTTAGTTAATTCATTCTAATTAAAAAACATTAATAGTCTGCTGCTACGAAGCAAATGTAAGATATGATTCAATTATCCTAGATTTACTGTATGGGTGATTTAATAACTTTATAACACTTTTTTCTCTGGTACTCCATCTAACACATTTTGAGAGTCGGTTGTAAAAATATTATGTCAATACCAATATGTACTTTATCAATACTCGAAATATTGTCACACGAATGAAAGAAAGTTCATAAAACGGCATTAAATAATTTTGAAAATCAATCACCACCAGGCAGTCAATGCAAATTCCAGATAAATAGATGTATCCTGTCTTCAATTTCCGAAAGCATTTACAAAGCACAACTGCAATCCCGATAAGGATTATATAACCTCTACACACCTTAAATATTTCAAACCAAACCATACCATGCCGTCAGCGCAGACATTTTTAATTTGGAAAAATGAAGTCGGGGATTGCAAAGACTAATTTTTGCTATTGTTAGTAAAGGAATTGTCTAATGTACAAGACGAACAGCGTGATGTGACGGAGAAAATAGGTCAGCAAATTTACAACGTATGCGCCGTACAAGATACATACTGTTATTATGCCTATAATTAAAATAAATTGAAAAGAAACAATAGAATTTTCTGAATGATAAAAATGTCATGTTAGTAGTGTATAGATGTTTGTATTCTTGTTTTATAATATGCCACACTTTTTTCTACAATAATACATTCTGAATAGAAGTAGCTCTACCTACAAAAAAGTGTTGCCTTCATATTTTGAAGCAATTAACGATGTCAGCAACTTGACAAACGTTTAAAAAGATTATGTAAAGTTGACTGTTATTATTATTATTATTGAAATGCTAGAAAAATAATTCTTAACTAGTAAAAAAAAAAAAACAAAGAGAAAAGATATAAATTATTATCATAGTTTTTACTTACTAGTAAATAAAATAGGTGGATTTCAAACTGTTATTAATTTTTTAAAAGGTATAATTAAATTATAATCAAATATCACTCATAATTTTAAAATATTTGTTTCAATAGTTTTACTAGTAATCATCAAATTTAGATAAACTACAAATATTGACTCTTCTAAATGTTTTAATTATAACTTAGCTTCGACATGCGTATGTGAATATTGTGCCTTTAATAGCCAAGTTTTTCAATTAAATAATTCATTCAATTTGCCCATTACTCACTCACTCATCTATAATACTACTGTATTCATAGTTCGACTTGGTGATGATGTTTCTGTGGTCATTACTCGCATAACAGAAACAATGACATACCCGGGATATAATTCGTGCAATTAAAAGATATGGCGCTATAGCTCCTCCTTTTCTACGTCAATATCAACAACTTTACAACATCATCAGTGAAGTAGAAACCAACTAGGCAAAACATCAAACATGTTCAACATTTAATTCCATTAGATATATTTCTGTAAACTTTTGTAATTTCAAGGCTTTTTGTGTTTGTCGTTTATCTTGTTACTGTTTTGTGTTTATCTTTGATAAGACTTTCTGGCAATGGCCGGTACGTCTGCTGGAGGAATGGACCCGTGGAAGCAATTGGCTACCTAGTAATTATGATATCTGCATAATTCTCTACACAAACCTAAATTTTCTTCCATTGACACTTGCATCCATTTTTCCTTCTTCCTTTTTCTTATCTTGCACCTTTGTTTCTGAGTTCTACTAAAATGACTCTTATCGTGGACACACTTGGATGTAATTTTTTTAAATCACTGTAATTGTAAATATCTTATGACACTCTGATCCCCAAGACCATTTTAAGAATACAAATATAGACAAAAACAATTTCACTTTTTTCTTTCCTGTCTAATTTTTACGTTTTTTGCAAATTTTTTGACTGCATTTTTGATTGTGAAGCAGGTTTTGCTTGTTTTGTTCAGCTGCTTTCGCTTAAACCTGTCCTTCGATACATTTTGCTTGCTTGTGTTTATGTGTGTGTGTTTGTGTGTGTACGTGTGTGTGTGTGTGTGTGAACGTGTGTGTGTGTGTGATTTAGATTTTTAACGTAGTTTTAACAATTTTATATGTATTTTATTTTGCTACGATGTCTGCAGTGTGGAAGTTTATAGTGATATCTAGCACTGGGGCTTCATTCGACAGACATGTAGCATCATGTCCCACCCAGTCACTATATCTTGACACCAGGCCGACCAGTCCTAACACCAAATTTGGAATGCGATGCAACTGTTAGTACCATATTTATAAGTCTTTAGTATGACTCGGTCGGGGGTCTTAATTTTTTTGTTTCCGTATGTGCCCGTCTATGACTTATACTTTACTTGTTTTACTGAGCAAACTTTTGCTAATAATTGACCTCATAAGAATTATTCAATTGAAAACTTTATTTTAGTGGGAGATTTTAATGGGGTTAGAGCGGACATAGAAGTATACGACTATCAGACAAAAACATTTTGCTAAAAGAGACGAATCTAAAATGTATAAACCAAAATAAAATTATAGACCTATATAGACGTTTAAATATAATCAGGAGTACAATTATCTTTGTATATGGAATAAATGGGAGCAGGTTAGATAGGTTCTATATTTCTGAAACAGGTTAAAGTAGTGTAAAAGAATGTCAAGAGTGTACAAAAACCTACAAGAAGAGGAGGGAGTGGTGGAATAAAATAAGGGCATGGAAATTTGAAGAATTATATAATAGGGCTAGGGGCTTATATAAAAGAAAAAAGATTAAGAATGGACAAGAAATATCCATAACAGAAATTATAGTTGATACTATTATTTACCGATAAAAATCGTATCATAGAACAAAAATTACCTCGCAAAATATTAAAGATAAGATAATCGATCACTACTATGAAGGAGTACAATTTGCGAAAATTGAGAATAATTTTAAAACAACGTGACTAACCCATACATGATAAGGAAATTGAAGAAAAAACAACTAAATCTGTCGAATGTCTAATAAAGGGGAAACCCTCAGGTTCTAATTGCTTAACAGCTGAGTTGTTTGTTTTTTTTAAATAAACCTTTAACAAAAAGTACGATCAATCCTGAAATCACTATACAATGATATACTTTTAAGAGGGGAATTGTCAAAAACAAACCAAACAAGAGAGAGAGAGAGAGAGAGAGAGAGAGAGAGAGAGAGAGAGAGAGAGAGAGAGAGAGAGAGAGAGAGAGAGAGAGAGAGAGAGAGGGGGGCGGGGAGATTATAAATATTCTATATAAAGAGAAAGAGGGTCAAAACGATTTTTAACACCCCACCCCGCCAAAACCCAATAAACAAACTGGCACCCTATATCGTTGCTCATTATACATTGTAAATTTATAAGTAATATTTTAGCGAGTAGAAGCAAGAAATGTCTACCACAAATAAAAAATGCAAATCGAAGCTGTGGTGAAAAAGTACGTTATATCCAAAATAATATTCTCAACATATATACAGTAACAGATTTTTTAAATATGAAGGGAGACAAATGTGCAATGATCTTTTTTGACCTGGAAAATTTGGTTGATAGACTCGAATTCAATTGCGTGGTAAACCTTTTACACAAATTTGGCTTTCGAAATAACTTCCAGTAATGGACCCAGTTACTATATCCTTATATTTTTTCTAAAGTACAAATTAGCGGAGCAACAACTGAAGCTTTCAAAATAGGAGATCAGTGAGACAAGGATGAACTCTGTCTGTGCTATTATACATAATAGCAATTGAAGTACTATGTTATAAAATAAATCATAGCAGGAATGTCAAGGGTATTAAGATGGTTAACTTAAAGGACGAACTACAAGTGCTTCAACATGCCGACGATTGTACAAACCAATCCTCTTTCAAACATCTTGAAAAGGAGTATTGTGGCTTTGGCAAAGCCTCGGAATTTAAGATAAATCATGCTAAAACAGGAAACTGGAGCGGAAACGACCCGGGACTTTCCCACAAACACGCTTAAGGCCACAGTCCAAGCTTTAGGTATATATTTGGTCAAAATGCAGAGGGAAAGACAAATATTTAAAAAATGATGAAGCGAGAAATACGAATATAAATATTAGGACCATGACTACCCTGGATATAATGGAATGGGTCCAATTTGCTTAAGCCTACATATATAACAACATATATTATATTTTTAGAAACTGACAGATATCGAAAACAATCACCTGGGCACTATACATAAGAAAATTATTCATTAACAGTAAGCTTCACTACCTACCTCGTGAATACTTATATATAAAGAGAAAATAGAAAGGGGTATGAAAATCCCCATTTTGAAAAAATGTAAAATAAGCAAATATTTTTAATAGAATAAAGAAACTCAAAGAAAATCCCCCTTATGCTTCAGAAGCAATATATATATATATATATATATATATATATATATATATATATATATATATATATATATATATATATATATATAGAGAGAGAGAGAGAGAGAGAGAGAGAGAGAGAGAGAGAGAGAGAGAGAGATTTCACTTTGAAACACAGGAATAACATATATAAAAATAATAAATTAAGCAAACTAACAGAACCACCGTGGAAATATTATATATAAAACATATTATTCGAAAATATAGGGAAAGAAAAATTAGATAGAGGTAGGAAAATGATAAAAATATATACAAATTAGTTAAGACAGATTTTACAAAAACAGTGTCATTTTTAAAGTGCAAATCAGTAGCCCGGATGTACCATCGGGTAACTTACGGAAGAACAGGGCAAAAGCTGAGCCATCAGAGCCACAATATCTAAACGACGTATGGTCAAGCGGCTAAATAGCCCTATGTCGTCATATCATAAGGATGCTGCCCAGATGCTCTTTATGTAAAGTTGCTGTTTTCACCAAACGACAGGTAAAACATGAAAGAGATATCATAATAAGGAAGATTAAAGAAAAATGAAATTTCAATGAAAGACACGTATTGTATATGGATAAAATGACTAGTAATGAAACTGTTAACTTAGTTGTAAAATATACATTAAGAACTATGATTGGCTATGGTCAGGTGACCACAGTGGAACATAGGACTA
>JAECUM010060818.1:0-13335 GCA_016617855.1 Megalonaias nervosa
TATTACTTGAACTGTTTAAATTGTCTTAGATTTCATCCATTTGAGACATTGATTATGAAAAGTAGAAATGCTTGGAATCTGCCTTATGTCACTAGGAATGTTGTTCCATACCAGTGGACCAGTATATTTAAAATCTGTATTAAACAATTCCTTCTTTGGCCTTGGTATAATGTAATTTTTACTTCTTATGGACCTTATATCTGGAGTACCATCAGCATCTCTTTGGTGTGAGATACTGCTTAGACATACAGGAATGACTTTTCTGTCCACTTTTTACATAAATTTGGCCTTTCTAAGAAATATTCTTCCATGTATTTTTATATTATTCATTGCATCCTGGAAATTGTCTATACAGTAGTCCCCCTCTTGAACGGCCCCTTCTGACCAGCGGCGACCCGCTTCTTACGGCCAGAATCTCTTGGCACCAACAAGTTTGTGTTCAAAAGTACCCCTCAAGAACAGCCACCCCTCTAATGTGACTGGCAGCCACCATATTAGTACAAAAAATGGAAAATGTTCCCCACACAAGTGGCCACTTTTTATTTCAAATGTGTCCAGAACCAAAAATTAATTCATATCGTGACGTAAGGTAAGTAATCAGATTATCTCTATTGTTGATACATGTCTCCCAGTGTCAAGTTTCGTAAAAGAAGTGTTGACTAAAGTACATGTAACACTAAGATTAATATTATATCATTGTCTATAAAAGCCGACATTTACAGGAAATGGGCTCAACAATATTATATTAGAGTTTTGGGCTTCACACATCTGTCGAGTTCTTCTCTTTGATGATTACAACCGGACGTAATTGTCAAGATCATAACAGGGTCAGCACAGGCTAAAAATAGATTTTGTGCAGACACACACACACACAGAGAAATTAACCTTGAACAAAACAGGGTACCAGACAAAGACCGAAAAATCATGTGACAACACATTTGTCGCTTCCTTTACAAAGAAGGCATTTCGTCCACTCTACAAAAGTTTCGTCTCCATATTTAAATCATATACAGTTAGCAACATCCAAATAAATCATTACGAAACATTAACATGTCATCACGTAAACGGAGACGATTATTTTACAAAAAAGTTGGTTATTCTACTCGACGACATCGGGTGAGATGGGGAGGGGGACTTGCCGAACAATTTTAGGTAGAAAATACTCGAATAAAACAATTTTATGTTCAAAAGACTCGAATAAACAACGTCGTAACTGATAAGGAGGTTAGTCAGCAGTAGTGGGAAAATGGAGCAAATGGAAAGAGAATTATTTATGTACCAAGATTTAAATGACGTTTTTGAATGGTTTTGCAATGTACATGACAACAACACCCGCTCGCATATCAAGCTTATGCCAAGAATAAGAACTGTTAATGCATATTCAGCTGAAATAAGTCAATTATTATAACAAGAAGATCCTTTTAATAATTAATGTTACTTTTAAATGAAGATATTAAATGCTTTGAAGAATGTAGCTTTCTTGCTACGTACATTACATATAGTTCTCAAAAAAAAAATTAAGCCCCACGCTGGAAAGGTCACCCATTTTATAAGGCCACTTTCCTGGTGCAGAAGGGGTGGCCGCATAAGAGGGGGATAACTGTACATTGATCTAGAATTAAATGGCATGCCCTCTTTTGGAGTCTTAAAAGTTTTGTCATGTTAGAATTAGAGATAATGCCACAAATTACATTACAATAGTCAGATATGGCTGAATATAACTTCTATAAAAGATGATCCTAGATTGAAATGGTTTTTATTTTTTTTATTTTCCTCAGTAGCCAGATATAAGAATTAAACCATTTTTGAAACATGTTTAATGTGAATAGACCAATTAAGATTGTTATCTAAAAATTCACGAAACATTTTGTCATGAGAGGTCATATTAAGGTTCACATAGAACTTGGAGTTTGTTGCTATCTAGCTCATTTTTATTTTGTTGCAACTAGTAGGGTATTTATTTTTTTGTATTTATAATCGTGCTGTTTTCCTTGTACCACACTTTAAGTCTGTTAACAGCATCTTGTAAATTATTTTTGAGTAGTTTTGGTTTTACCCAGCTCAGATAGTGTAGTTTCATCTGCATAGAGGTCAGTGGAAGAAATTGAATTTCCTATCCAAAGAGGCAAGTCATTGATAAATAGAATGAATAACAGAGGTACAAGAAAAGAGCCCAGTGGCAGTCGACAGTTAATATTTTTACTGTCAGAAAGTTGACTATTTAGAGATAATTTTTGCATGCTATCAGTTAAGTAAGAAGTAAACCAGCAGAGGGAGTTTTCATTGCATTGATAGATTTTTTGTTTTCCAAGCAAAATTTCATGGTCTACAAGATCAAAAGCTTTACAAAAATCATTCATATTGGTGCCCAACATTTCTCCTTTATCTAATGCTTTCAGCCATTTATCATGAGTGATTCTGTTGAAAGCCAGACTGATTATCATGAATAAGATCATAAGTGTTCAGATTGTTGAGAAAAGATTGTGCACATGTTTTTCTACTAATTTGGAAAGACAAGCAAGGATAGAGATGGGTCTGTAGTTATTTACCTCATCTTTTATTCCAGCTTTATGCAATTGTGTTACCTAGGCAGTTTTCTATGTTTTTTGGAAATTTATTAGACCTGATACTTTCATTGCAAATGAAAGCTATACTCTCTACAATTGCAGGTGCAGCTACCTTTAGTAGCCTTGGTCCAATCAGATCAAGTTGTCTAGCTTTACAATCATCCATTTGTTTAATATATTTCAACACAAATTCTGGACTCATTTCAGGAATTTCAAACTTTATATTGTTTGGCAGTTTTTTAGCACAAAACAGTTTTTAGTTCCAGATGATCAGATGAAGTTCTGGGTTCTTTAAGTTTTTCAGCAATTGGAACAAAAAAGCCATTAAAAATATTTAAGATGTCAGTTGGATTATTGGTATAAATGCCCTCATGATTGAGGGATAAAATTTCAGTTTTACATTTGCCTGCACCAAACTCTGTAAACACTTTCCAGATAGCTTTTGGGTTATTTTGGTTTTCATCCAGCACTTTTTTGTAGTGCATTTGTTTGGCTTGACGTATCATTTTGTTAACTTTATTCCTCCAGACTCTGTATTCAGTTTGATTTCCTACTGATTTTAGATGGTATCTTTGCTTTATTGCATCTACAATTTCTGGGGAGATCCAGCCTGGCTGGTGGTCTTTTCTTTATCTTGTGTATTTTTAAAGGGGCATGTTTTTCTTAGTGTTTACACCTGTCCTGTTAACAATGCAAACAGCATGGCTAACTTCGTAATCAATTCTTGCAATGACAATTGGTCATTGCCTTGTAACAAGAGAAAATAGACATTAGCTTCACATCCCACACAAATGAGTACTTTGGAAATGAAGGCTTTGTACTGATCACCCCTCTTACAAATCTCTTTAGTAAACATTGCTGAGAGTGGATTGAGAAGTAAGACTAACTAATGATGAAATTGCAGTTCCAGCTGTATTTACAGAACTATAACCTAAAACTCTATCTACTAAAAACTATATAACAATAGTCACAGGTGTGTGAAGTGGATTAATCTGTCTTTTATTCTAAATTAACATCCACTTTTGGAGATGACCCCATTACTGTTTTTTAATTGATGTTCTCCATGAATTGATGATGAGGAAGGTGACCCTGTCTGATAATCCTTGAGTTTTGATTGCCGTCCTGATAAGTGAAAAACACCCATCTTTAATTTGCAGATTATGTGCCAATTGTAGAATCTTTGTGGGCATGGCAGCAGAAAACAAGGACTGGCTACAGCATGCAGGATGCTCGGAAACCAGGGTTGCATTGTCCATAGTGGTGCCACCAAATTAAGATCTGCTTTGTCTTGGGCCATTTTTTGCAGCGATGCTCCGCACAAAATGATGCTGCATGCTAATAGCCAGGGAATATCTTACTGATCCTTCCGATGATTGGGAACCCCAGTTTCTTGTTTCTGAACTTTTTTAAGTCTTGCCTCCAGTGATGGTTGGGCTGCCACTTATAATTCCGGTTCTGGGACTGTCCACCCTGTGAATAGGATCGTCCTAAAAAAGGCACACTGTTTCAATTTTAGGCCACTTGTCGTTTTGCTGCTTCCTGTTGCATTTCTAAGCAGTTGGGTTCCAGCCATCTGAGATTCATTAAGCTTAGTTATCTGCTCATTTAGATCATCTCCAAAAAGCCAGTTAGAGATGCAGCACAGATGAGCTGATAAATGTCAGTTAGTTCTGGTTTTATGAGCTCTTGGTGCTTAAAACTGAAGTTGTTGAACAGAATGGACAACATTTTAAAATTGTCCGTGACAAAGTCCCTGACTGAATCCAGTGGTAATTCTTTCAGATTGTTTCTATGCGTCTTAAACAGTTCCATTGCCCGCAAGGTGGGGACCAACATTTGCCCCAACTGAGTTTGCAGCTTTTGCAATGATGTATCAACAGTCCTGGCCTGTTTTGACATTGCATTCCAGACCTCAATACTGACTTTGGGCACCTTTAAATTGTCACAATTTCCTGGCCTGAGATACTTCTCTTGCAATGGTTTAACCTTGTCATGAGTTAACACTGAACATAGGCATTTATTGTTCTACAAAAAACTTTCCAATCCCATAAACAATCATCGTCATTGACCTTGGCGGAATCTGTATCTGGCATAATTAGTCCTGCAAGATCCACATCCAAGTCGACATCCCCTTCTTCATGCATAGAGACAAATTCTTGTCAAAGTGACCAAGGTGTTCTGTTCCACAGCTTGGCATTTGCATTTTATTAGCAACACTGGCCATGATCTCTTCCATTTTTGTCAAGCGCGCATGCATTTTGGATACAACATCTGCATTTTGTTCTCACAACTGACGCTGCATGGCTAATTCTTTATCCAGGGTAGCAATATGGTGCTTTTGGGCAGAAATTACGTGACTTACATCATTAGAACCAGACAATGATGTTGTGTCTTGTTGTTGTAATGGCTGACTTAATGTCGCCTCTCCAGACAACATGTGCCTCGCAAGGCCTCGCATCTATGGGGGCAGTTGCTGATGGCAAATGCGCTCGTTTCCCCATCAAAACTGTTGCAGAAATTATACATCATCTGTGATGCTTTCCTTGCATTTCCAACACTTTTTGTGCAGAAATCGTAAATTACACTGTTATATTTGACATTTTCATCTTTTATAATCTTACTCCGAACTTCCATGAAACCTTTCTTCTGATCAGCCATGTGACCAATGTCATCTCATGGGATCACGAGGCACTTATGGGGGCAGTGAAATTATTAGTCATTTGCCTTTTTATTCTTTGAATGAAGATTAATCTGCAACAACTGTTGCAGGCACATGCCCTCATATTTGTTAGTACAAACCAAAAAGACTATTGACAACACTCACTTGCCTTCTACAAATTAACATAAAGTGACGTTCATTATATTGCCATCACCCTCCACCAGTTCCATGCTAATTATTTTATCCCAATAGCTTGTTCAGCATAGAGGAGACATTCCAAATGTGTCCCAAATGTATAATGAAGTACTTTACTCATCAGTTAATAACTACTGTTATGTGAAGTTTCTTTGTTGATTTGTATCTCATCTGCTTTCGTCAAATTCAAAAGCTGCACAACTATTATTATGCAGTGAAATTTGTTACATTGAATTTTCATTGGTAGATATCGGTTTGTTCTGGTTCAGGCTAAACAATAACCACCAATCAGAACTTAATGAAGCTTATTTGGTGTATGACAAAAAGGAAGTATTGGCAAAGCAACAGAGGAACTTCCCACAAAAAGTCATTAATTGATCTATAAAGTATTTGAAAGGGGATGCTTCCAGAGCATGAATCACAAAATGTGTACAAATTCACGAATTTGGAGAGCATTGATGCACGAGAACACCCACAAATTAGTTGAAAGCAGCACATATGAAAATATACTCGGTGCGGTGCACAATTATTATTTAACCGTTCATTCTTAAAGTGTTTGTCACAACATTAGTCATGCCATAAGATGTATCATAGTGCTGCTCACATTTTTTTTTCAGGTTGACAGCTATTTACTAATCCTGGTTCTTCAGCGTAACATAAATGCATGGTTGCTAAACTAAATTTGATTGGTTCATTGTGCCTTGGAACAAGCATTATGTTATAGTTTGAACCTTACATCTAGGAAGTTTTGCTGTAAGGGTGCAAATTTCTAACGATCTATGAAGAACACATTAAGTTGGACAGGTGAACGATTAATTAGATTTATGGGTACTGGCATGTGTTTAAATCGCCATAACGCACTGATTGGTAATGTCACTGTCATGTGAGCAGTGGTTCTTATCCCTTTACCTCATACAAGCGCCTTTGGATGCCTCTACTCCATTTGCATGGAAGCACCTTTGGACGCCTCTACCCAATTAGCATATAAGCGCCTTTTGACACCTCTACACCATTCTCATGGAAGCGCCTTTTGATGCCTGCTGTAAACATCAGCCATTTTGAGCGGGTTTTCGTAGCGCCACCATCGGGGAAAACCCCCTATTAGATACTACATTCATTGGTGTGAATGACCATTACGTCGGATCACGTGGTCACTGTTTATGCTCTGGTCGAAATCTGCTATTTAAAGTAACTAGGTCGTATTCTCCACTCTCCAAAATGGAGGTCGCGGATTTCGTTCAGTACTTACTTGAGTTTTCACAATTAGAATCACAACTATGAAAGCTTCAATAACTTAGGTAAAGGCTCTGATACTGATGTAGGAAGCCATTAGTTTTTATAAATTATCAAATGCAGCTGATTTAGTGATGCAGACGCATACAAAGAACTTGTAAATTTTGAGTATGAGAAATGGCAGCTACGGTTGGTCACACGGCTTCACTGACTTGATGGTAAATGAGTTCTCTCAAGAGTTTAAAGCACATAAAAAAAGTTTCAGTGAAAAATAATTGTACAGCTATAACGACCGGATTTTACTCTTAAATCTTTCCATACATAATATATGTGTACCAAAAACGTAAAATGGTTAAAATTGCTGTTAAACGTAACATACACTTCACTGCTTAACAGGCCTATGTGTATGGAGTAGAATAAGTAAAAGGTGTTCTGTTTATAGTGCACTGCACTGGGTAACTTTGCTTCATGCGTAACGAAGGGCTAAAAAGCCATACACTCTATGAGGGAAAGGGTTAATTAACCCTTCATTTATTTAACTGAAAAGGATAGGGGTTAACTTCCGATCTGTATTGAGAACTGTCAGTTCTGGAAGTTACCAGGAATCTGTGTTGTGGAATCTAAGATTGTCAGACAAACTGAATTTTTAGAGCCTAGTCGGGGGGGGGGATATTTAATTCGGATTGGTTATGCTGAATAAGGGGGCGTGATCCCACATGAAAACTCTAGTAGGTTTAAATGTGCCTATTGCAACACTTTTAATAAGTTGACACTATTTTCTGCAAGAGAAAACAAAGGTAGAAGACTCCGGGTCGAATTTAGAAGAAATTCACTCGTAATTAGGATCCAAGGGATTGGATGTCTGGAAAAAAATCTGCGAATACAATTCTAGCGGTGAAGCTTGAAGACAAGGTATTTTGCATCAGTCTCACAAATTTCTTGATATCAATATGATGATTTGTTGATTTATTTGCCTATATTTGCATGAATTTATTGGGTTAGATTCGTAGATCCATTCTCTTGATGTGATTACAATTGCTTGATGATTTGTGTGATTTATTTGCTTATATTAGCATGAATTTTTCTGGTTAGATTCATAGATCAATTTTCTTGATATGAATACAACTGTGTGTTAGTTCATCTGTATGAATCCATACAATGATATTCTTTATATAAGTTTGATGAATCATTTGAACGTATAGTCTCGATTGTTATAGGTAAATATGTATCTAGAATTTCATGCCTTACTTTAGTGATATGAGTTATGAGAATCCGTGTAAATTCTCCGATTTAGATAATGTCCCATATGATAAAGACTTGAGTGCATATTGACTGAAATTAATGTTGTTAAACCATGTGGTGAGGTTTCATATGTGCTAGAGACTTGAATGTGTGTATTCGCTATAAATACCGTAGTTGAGTCATGTAAGAAATTTTATTCATTCATTTGTGTTATTAAGTCGGGACCGGAACTGATGTCTCGAAGTGTTGTTACTGTAAGCCAGTGTTGAAATAGCCGTTGGGAGGTGCACCAATCTTGGGAAGCTGGGTTTGTTTATGGTCTCCCGTGTTTAGTTAGACCAGATGGCTGTTGGTATCTGTTTGAATTCCGATAGAACTTATCTGACATTAACGAGAGGAGAAAGTAATGATCTCTTCCCAGTAGGGTACCTAACAGAATACTCGGGTTGCCACTTTGTTTACTTTTGGAAGGTGAGACAGCTCCACGTGATGTATCCATGGGAAGTATCCACGTGAAGTATCACGTACTTACAAAACCAAAGTGACCACACAAAGTTGGAGGCCGGAAAAGGCAGGACACCTGAGAATTTGGGAAAAGGGAAAAGTGGAAAGGACCCAGACTTACAGGCACAAGGAAGTCAAAAGAACAGTCGCAGCGAATTTGGACTGAACCAGAACCATCAGGTTATGAATCTGTACATGGCAGTTATTTCGATCTTTTCACTTGATTCGATGATGAATTAATTCTATCGCTTAACAGACCGGCTATTTGTATAAGCATATTTGTTTTTGAAATTCGTTGAATAACTTAAATAACAAAGTGTATCTTTCTAATGTAATGCATTATCACAATTGTTTATGAATTTTATTGTTTAAGAATTGTTGATTAAATTTTAAATTTTATGGTTTGTACATGTACGGGGGCTCGTGTCATTCTGTTCTTTATATCTGCTCAGATGTTTATCTGTTCCATCTATAAGTTTCACACTTTCTATTGATATTTACTCGTTCCGGGCAAATTACACTGTCGGCGATCACCCTCTAGATAACGATAACCAAAACCATACAACCCACCCCAACAAAGCTGGGGGAGTTTGCAACAAAGTGGGTGCTCGTCTAGGGATCTGAACATTTTATTCGAGTAAAAAGTCTGAGCAAATATAGAACAGAAAAGTGATAATTGCAATAGTACTTTTTAAGAAATAGCGATCAGAGTGAATCGAATTATTGGCTGCTTATTTTTTTTTTAGAGATATTCTGTGCATGCAATTTTCTTGCCATTTTTTTTCATGTTGTGATGAAAATATTGTAAGAGATTGATGCAATTTTCTTTGATGTTTGGGTCATATTCGAAATTTGTGTAGTGAAAGGAAAAAAATTACCTTTGTATTCTCTTGGGAGAAGAGATATTTAGGCCAACTCCACAGTAATAAATTACGCCTTGTTCAGTGTGGGAATGTTACGCTAATTTGGGGAGGCATCCCAGCTGTGTACTGCCGTTGATTGATTGTTGGTGTAAGGATAGTCTGGTTCAATTGAGTAGGGCCATACTAGAGGTAAGGTAATACTTGAGGAGGTATCTCGTAGTGGGGCAGTAAACCTCGAGTGTAGGTAAAAACTTAATTCTTGTGTCACATTACAAGTAGACGAGGATGGCGACAGACAGACAGTTAATTAGGAAATTCTAGTCGATCGGTTGGGACGAACCTGGTTACGAAGGGGCCCAGTTAGCTGAATTTGTTGAGCAAATTTTTAGATAACATAAGCAACAACTAGCCGAGGAACGAGAGAAAGACAGACAAGCACAAGCAGCCGAGTGTGAACGTGAGAAAGACAGACAAGCAGCTTAACGTGAGAAAGATAGGCAAGCAGCTGAACAAAAGACAGACAGGCTGAAGAAAAAGCTAGAGAACGCGAGCATATATTAGCCATGGAGAAGCTGAGGATTGAAGCAGAGTCCAGAAGGGGGGAAGACCTGAACGAACATTCAGGACACACAAGTGGGCAATCTGAAGACAGACGACCAATACATATCATCATGCCCATGTTCAATGACAAGGACGAAATCATTGACAACTTTTTGACACAGTTCGAAATGTTGGCATTGGTTCATCAGCTACCCAAAGACCAGTGGGCTATCAGTGTTTCAGCATTCTTACAGGGGGCTGCGAAAGACGTCTACCATAAGGGGGCCTTGGAAGACGTCTACCATAATATGACGCCGAATGAGGTAGATGACTATGACGCTTTGAAGAAAGCGCTACTACGGCATTATGAGCTGTCGACGGAAATTTTTGGAAATTCTTTAGAGAATTGTCGAAAAGAGCTACAGAAACGCATGCACAATTCCATAACTGCATACATGTGATTTTTGATAAATGGATGAAAGTGGCTGGCACCATGCAAACATAATGAAGGCATACGCGAGGAAATTTTGAAAGAGCACGTCTTAAGTACCTACTGGAAAGACTTAATAGTGTTCTTAGCGGAGCGTGAATTCTCAACCTTGAATGATATAAGCATGATGGCTGAGTGCTATGAGAGCACGCACTCGCGTCCGACCACCTGGGGTGGCAGGGACCGACCTGGCCTCAGTGAGCATAGAAAGACCACTGAGGTGGTACCCCAAAAACGGAATGGACAGAATGGTGGGAGGCCAGGGGCCGGAAAACCCAGCCAAGAACATTTCTGTGGGTCGGGGAAGACTCGGGGCAGAGAAGGATACTACAGGGAGGAAAGGTGAGCCGGTGTGTTACGGCTGCAACAGACCAGGCCATGTCATTAAGGATTGTAGGAAGTATCATCCGACAACGATTAATTTGGTAACTATGAAGACTGTTAAGGAACAGGAACCAGTGGAGTTGACCAACACAGCGGTAGCTACGGTAAATGGTGAGAGGGCAACCGTACTATTTGATACTGGCTGTAGTTATCCGGCCTTGTTAGATAGTAGGTATGTCAAGCCTGGTGGTTATACAGGCGAGACGGTTGAAGTCCAGTTTGCTAACCGGATGAAAGATTCGCTCCCGGTTGTTAACATGGACCTTGATTCGCTGTATGTAAAGGGGCGAATTCAAGCAGCGTGTTTGTCGGAACTGTCTCGTGACATGATATTAGAGTGTAGGTATGTGTTGCCACAGCCTAACCCTATGACATGTACACCTGTACACATGGGGTCCATTGAGACGGGGTCTAAGAAGCGAAGGTCAAAGTCAAAGCCGGTAAGACCCACAACTTCGCTGAAAGACAATTTGCTACCTGGCGAGTTGAGGAAACTTCAAGAGGAAGATTTGTCTCTCAACAAGGTACGCAGGTATGCAAAAGATGGGTCCATACGGAAATTGCCAAATGGCGAGGTAAAGTTCATGACGAAACGCGGTATTTTGTATCGGTACACTAGGAAAGAGACCAATACGTTTAAACAAGTTGTTGTGCCTATAGTGAAGCGAGCAGAAGTGCTTAGGCTGGCACATGAGGGTCTACTTGGAAGCCACATGGGCGTGGCGAAGACCAGGGAGAGGTTAGTGAGGGAATTCTACTGGCCAGGTGTATACGGAGATGTTCGGAGGTTCTGTGTGTCGTGTGACAAGTGTCGGTGGGTGGCACCTAAGATCTCCCATTGCCCAGTGCCACTAGGAACCACCCCACTGATTGACGAACCTTTCTCGATGGTGGGGATGGACCTAGTAGGTCCGATAAAGCCGGCGGCAGAAAATAGAAGGAGGAAGAAAGAACGTCACTTTGAGGTGGGTGACAAGGTGTTGTTGTTGCTGCCATTAGAGCACAACAAACCTCAAGTCTCATGGAGGGGACCATTCATAATAACAGAGAAAAAGGGTGGGCAGAACTACCGTATCTGGGTAGGAGACAAGGAGAAGCTGTATCACGTAAATCTCCTGAAATGTTACCGTGAAAGAGAGACACCCACAGAGTTCGTGGTTGCTACAGTTGTTATTGAAGAACCCGATGACAGTGGAGGAGAGGTGGAAGTACTCCCTGGTTTTCCTTTGATGACAGAAGAAACTTATGTCGACATTGTCCCTGATGGAACGTTAACGTTAGAGCAACGTAAGGAAGTGGAGTCGTTACTCCAAGACTACACAAGCGTCTTGACAGAACGACCTGGCAAGACGGAGTTGGAGGAGTTCACACTAAAGCTACTGGATGAAAAGCCAGTGAAGTTGAAACCATACCCGTTACCCTATGAAAAATTGGAAACTGTCCGAAACAAAATTCAAGCTATGAGAGACTTGGGAGTTACAGAACCAGCTGAGTCGGCGTATAGCTCTCCTGTTGTGTTGGTGCAGAAGAAAGACGGTACACACAGATTTTGTGTCAATTACAGGAAGTTAAACAGGATCACGGAATTCCAGGTAGAACTGTTACCTGATCCTGAGTCCATATTTGCCAGGGCGACCAAAGCGAAATACTTTTCGAAGATCGATTTGTCTAAGGGGTACTGGCAAATTCCAGTTCGGAAAGAAGACAGAGCAAAACTTTCCTTCGCAACTCCAGATGGGACCTACCAGTGGGTGGTCATGCCATTTGGGGTGCAAGCCGCGCCGGGTGTCTTCACCCGCATGATGCGAAAATTACTGGAACCATTAAGGGGGACTGGAGTCTCAAACTTCATGGACGATTTACTTTTAGTGACAGTGACTTGGGACGATCATATCATTTTACTGAAAATCGTTTTAGAGCGATTTCAACAAACGGGACTGACCGCACGACCATCTAAGTGCCATATAGGGTTTAGAGAATTAACCTACCTAGGTCATACCCTCAGCGAAGACACATTAACACCTGATAGTTCAAAGTTCAACCAACTTCGAAACAAAGCACAACCGACCACTAAGATGGAAGTTCGATCTTTCTTTGGACTAGCAGGATATTATTGTCGCTATGTTGCTAACTTCAGCACCATTGCAAGCCCATTGACTGAATTAACTCGGAAAAAGGCTCCGACAAAAGTTATATGGACAGATGCATACGAACGAGTATTTCAGATGTTAAAGGACAGACTGACATCAGACGCAGTAGTGAAATTGCCTGATGTGACACGAGATTTTGCCTTGCGTACTGACACTTGTGACAGAGGTTTAGGGGCAGTGCTATTACAAGAGCATGACGGAAATTTATTTCCAGTTGCCTACAGTAGCAAGAAATTGTTAACCGCGGTACACAGTTATTCAGTCTCTGAGAAAGAATGCTTGGCAATTGTCTTTGGGATAACTAAATTCCAACATTACCTGTATGGACAAAAATTTATTTTAGAAACTGACCACCAACCACTTGCATATGTAGCTCAAGCTAAGTTGACCAATGGACAGTTAATGAGATGGTCATTATTTCTACAACAGTACCAAGTCCAGGTACGGTATATTAAAGGCAAGGAGAATGTAGGGGCTAACAGCTTAAGTAGACTAGGGACGTCTGAGG